>BLSH010271815.1:164256-178447 GCA_018402905.1 Glandirana rugosa | reverse complement strand
TCTTGACCGCCTGAGAAGGAGCAGTCTCAGGGGTAGAAAACCCTTTAGAAGGGGGTGAGGGGGGTAGAGGGGCGAGGTCCTGGCTAGAAGAGACCGGGAAAACGGCCGTCGCCACTCTCCGCATAGCAGGTAGCGTCCCCTAAGAAGGTAGGAGACGGGCGTAAGATTTGATGACTGTGAAAGGTCAAGACGTCGTAGACTCAGTGACAGGCTATTCGATGGATACTCGGATCCACTCTTGGCCTAGAGAAGAGGGTAGACGAGGTAAACTCCTAGGACGAAGAAGAGGGAATGTGGAGGTCGGAGTGGGCAGACTCAAGATAGAAGTGGGCAGGATCGTAGTCGTCGTAATCTTGATCGTGGTCTGCCGGCAAAAGGGCCAGAGAAGATCGGTCCTGGAGCGGGGAGATGGGGGGAGTGGGGGAAGATTTCCCAAAAGATGGGGACTCTGACGAGGAAGAGTCCGCCAGTTCTCCGGTTCCACAGAGGAAACAGAAAAGCCAGAGAGGAGTGCAGGGAGACCCAAGTAGGGGGAACAGTTAAGGCTCTATCATGGATGTATTTATTTTGTTTATTATGGCTCTTTCCATAGGGTCAATTAACGTTAGGAGTATTGTATCCAGAGATAGGAGGAATGCTGTTTTTGATGAGATCCGAAAGCAAAGTGTTGATGTGGTGTGCCTGCAGGAATGTGGGATAATGAGTGAAGTGGGGAATGTATGGTCGTGGGGTCCCTCTGCGTGGGCTCCTGCGGTTGAGCTAAGGAGTGAAGGGGTTGGAGTGGTGGTAAAGAACCCAAATGTAAAATTTGAAGCAAATGAAGTAGTTGTACCTGGAAGACTACAGATTGTGACATTATCCTTTTTGGATCAGAACATAAGGCTAATAAACTGTTATGCGCCAGCTGACAAAAGAGAGAGGATAAGGTTTTTAAACACTTTGAAGCTCTACTTACCTGGGAGGATTTCAACAATAGTGGTGGGAGACTTCAATTGTGTAAGGAGAGGGGAGGATCGGCAAGGAACCAGTGGTGATAGTGGGACTGATGCGTCATCTAGGATTCTGAACGACATAATTAGTGATTTTAAGTTGCATGATGTAGCCATGGAAATGGAGGTAGGAGGGACTTCCTTTACTTGATAAATGGAAGAAATACTCCGGACGGCCGCACTCCTTAATAATGCTTTAATGGTCCATATCCATGCAGTACAATACAGACAAGGGTAGGCTAACGCGTTTCACGCCCTCCTAAGGGCGCTTAATCATAGCTAATGCAGCACACATACAGACAAGTATATATATATGCAGATCCTGTCAATCACTTGCAATGTTCAGCCAATGGCCCAACATGTGGTCAGCTGTTGTTTAATTAGTGTACTAAGTTTCCCTGGGTCTTCCCCCACTGGACAGGTACGGCGTGAAGTAATCCTATATTGAAGATGATCCATATCCTCTCTGTCTCTATGACCTGCAACAAAGCCGACCCATCCGTGAGAAAGACCCAAGGGAACCAGATAATTTTAATGTATAAAAATCATATATCCATAAAAAATTGTTGACAAGGAAAAAATCAAAATAACCATACATGTAAATTCCATAAATTCTTTAACGAGAAAGACAGTTGTGTGTCTGAATGAAGTAATTATAAAAGAATGGAATCCACTTAGGGTGGTGTTAATCATAGGGACACCAATCAACTGACCCAATACACTAAATGCTGGGAGAGCGACCGGTGTCCCACTGACACACCACATTTGGTACATAAGCATCAAACTTCCTTAAAACAATTAACATGAACTGCTAACAACAGCAAACCTATATGTAGCAGTAATTGCAAGTTCAGTGTTGAAAACAACGTCCTGAGGTTCCGTTCACTAGATCCTTATGAGTAATGCAAAACAATTAGTATGAGCATATCTCCGAACTTAAACTCAAATCTACATACGGAACGGGACCAAGGACTAAATATACAGACCCCAATATTCACATCAAGCCGAACCGTGAACCTCTGAGGGAGGGAAGTATCTGGAAACAAAGATATAAATCTATAAGAATGATCTCTTAATCATAAAAATGGGAGACGTCCCACTCAAAATTGAGCCCATAGGGCTTCCTAGTTCCAAGAAAAAATATCCAGTATACCTCCCTCCTACAGAGAAGCCTGAACCTATCGCCCCCCCTAGGTGGAGATGCTACCTTCTCAATTGCCTGGATCCTGAAATGTGAGATATCCTTCTGATGTATCTCGTTCCAATGTCGAGACACATTAGTGGGATGATTTTTGTTTATGTCCCTGAGATGGTCTCCCAACCGATCACGTAATCTACGTGTGGTGCGACCCACATACTGGATGTTACATAGAATACAGGTGATGACATACACCACATATTTAGTGTTGCAATTTGTAAAACTGTTAATGTTTGCGCGTTTGTTATTAGATGTGGATCGTACGTCTTCCCCTCTTTTTACTAGTGGGCAACATGGGCACCTACCTCCCCCACATCTAAAAGTTCCCTTAAAATTCAAACAGTGTGTTCGTCTGGGACTGCTGGAAAAGAGGCTGGGAGAGAGAAAGGAGCCCAAAGAGTTGGCCCTACGGGACACTACTTTCACTCCCCTATCCAGGATACAGGCATATATGGGATCATTATGCAACACCGGTACGTGTTTTAATATAATACTTCTAATTTGCTGAAATTCGACACTGTATGGTGTCGAAAAGACAGGGTTCCTTCTAGATATAGAGGCTGTTCGTCTAAGCTTACTGGCTCTATGTACAGTTTCATGAGGAGGTGTCCTATCTGCTATCTTGATAGCTCTCTTTATGACTGATAGCGAGTACCCTCTTTCCACAAACCGATGCTGCATATTGATTTTCTCCCGTTGGTAATCTGACGGATGATTGCATAGTCGTCTGAGTCTCAAAAACTGACCCACTGGGATCCCTCTTAAAGTATGCGCTGGGTGACAAGAGTCTGCTCGGAGAAGTGAATTGCCCGCTGATGGCTTCCTATATAGACCCGATATGACCTTGCCGCCTATAGCGGTTAGGGTCACATCTAAAAATGTGATTGTCTTATCTTGATGGCAAGCCGTGAACTTCAGATTCATGTCATTGTCGTTCATATAAGAAATCCACTGGTCAGGAGTAACTGAATCCCTGGAGACTACAAACAACAGGTCGTCAATGTAGCGACCGTAAAAATGAGTATCCACGCGACGGGGGCCACTAGGTGAAAAGATACGGAGCCTCTCCCACCAACCCATATATAGGTTGGCGAGGGAGGGCGCAAACTTGGCCCCCATAGAGGCCCCGCATCTCTGCAGGTAGTGGCACCCGTCGAACATAAAAAAGTTGTGTGTGAGCAGATACTCCAGGGATAACAGAATAAACTCCTGATGTACCAGTGAGTGAGTGGTAAAGTGTTTAAGAAAAAACTCTACTGCCAATAGACCAAGTGAGTGGGGAATGGAGGAATACAAACTCGCCACATCACAGGTGACCCAGCCGTAACCCTCCTGCCATTCAAAGTCTCGCAGCTTCTGTAGCAAGTGACCTGTGTCCCTTATGTATCCCGGGAGTCTCGATACCATGGGCTGGAGGACATGGTCTACCCACTGCCCTAGGCGTTCATTCAAGGAGCCAATGCCCGCAACTATGGGTCTACCACGCAAGGGGTCACATCCCTTATGGATTTTGGGGAGGTGATGAAAGATGGGCATCACCGGATGGGTCGGCAGTAACATGTCTTTATCCTCTTTAGTGATGATGCCCACCGTCACCCCCCTGTCCAAAAGGGAAGAGAGTTCCTTTCTAAAGCCCGGAGTGGGGTCCCCAGACAGCTTCGCATACGTAACGTTGTCAGAAAGCTGTCTCAAGGCCTCACTCCTGTATGTCTCTGCATCCAAAACCACAACCGCCCCTCCTTTGTCTGCATTTCTGATGACTATACTATTGTCATTTCTCAAGTTTTGAAGTGCCAAAGTTTCGTCTGGGGTCAAATTACATTGCAGAGGGATCCTCGACCTTTTTTGAGATAAAGCCACCAGGTCTCGCTCCACTAATTTTTGAAATAGATCCATGTCTTTACCTCGTGAACCAATGGGGTAAAAATCAGATTTGACTCTGAAAGGAACCCCAATGTATTCAGAGGTGGCCTGTGTGGGAGCAGGGTCTGATTCCAAGGCTAAATCCAACAAATCGTTCAAACAACAAACATCCTGAAATTTACACGGAGAGGGACAGGACGCTGAGCCCGTAAGCCCAGCGTCCACTTGTTCCATCTCCGTGTCACCATCAGACCTATCATCAAAATAATGTCTTCTAAGGGTAAGTGTGCGAACCAGTCTATTAACGTCCAGGATGGTAGAAAAGAGATCAAAGTGACGAGACGGACAGAAGTTAAGTCCTTTGGCTAATAACATAGTCTCAGCTTCGCTCAAGGGTCTCGCAGATAAATTAACCACGTTACTCACCGTGGTCACGGACGTCCCCGTAGTTGGTAGCGGGTCTTGTCTGCGTCGCTGATGCTTTCTGCCACTTCTCCTGGTTCTTTTACATTTCTTTTCCCTTTGTTCTTCTTTTTTGAACGTGAACTGAGAGTCCCGGCATTGGAGTTTAAAGACTGTGACGTGATCGGCCGATTTGTGTTTTCAGGTGAGGAATCTGACATGGTTGCTGCAAATGTATCGTTGGCTGTTTCCGTTTCTGGATCCGAGAAGCTGACTCTCTTGCCATGCTGTTTCCTGCGGGGTCGTTGGGAAAAAGGTTTCTTCCAGGAATAAACCGAGCTACTTTCGTAATCCAAGCGATCTCTTGTTAATTTTTCTTTTTTAGTTGATATCACACTTCTTTCCAATTTATCCAGTTTAATATTGAGGCGTTGGTCAAATTCTTTAAACTTGGAATGATCTTGTGAACCTGTTAGTTCCTTTTGTATAAGAGCAATATCTTCTCTTAACTTCACCAACTCATTCTCTTTTGTATTAATGATAATCCGCATGAGCTGAACAGAACATGCAGACAAAGCTTCGGTCCACTCTTTCTTAGTTTCCTCGCCGGGAAGTTCAAAGGTGGGAAACTTCTTAATCCTCAGGCCGCGAGGGATCCTGTTGAGTGAGATATATTCAGAGAGGGTATGGACATCCCAAAAAACCCGTATCTCTTTACTCATCAGTGACTCAAGCCTGCGAAAGGATCTAAGCAAAGTCACATCCACATCATCCGATGATTGGAGCGATAATCCCTGAGAGCTCACACGAAGGGGGTTATCGGCAGGGGCTGTAAGTGTTGGGCTGTAGATGGAGTCTGAGACTGCATGGATAGGTGTAGAAGAGTCCATGATGAACCAGGTCTGTGGGCGTCAAATGGCCGTGTAGACTGAATCTGGAGGGTGTGCAGGCGTTCCTTTACTTACTATTCTGATAAAGGCACGGTGAGGTCTCGAATAGACTTCATATTCCTATCTCAGTTCTTGAAAAGTGAGACATTTCAGGCATCCCCGGTGTTGTTCTCTGATCACTCCCTGATCAGCTGCACAGTGGATTTGAAGACTGGAGTAGAAGTTTGTAAAGGCTTATGGAAGCTGAACTGCCTACTTCTGGAAGACGAGGAGGTGGTGAGGCGGTTTACATCATTCTTCAAGTTCCTGGAAAGAAAAAAGAAAAGTTTTGAAGACCTACTGGACTGGTGGGAGTGGGTAAAGAAACAAGTGGCTTTCTTTTTTAGAAGAATGGGAGTGGAAAAAGCTAAGGGAAAGAAAGAAGTGGAAAGAAAACTGATTGAAAGAATACACTTTCTGTTTCAGTGTAAAAGATGGGGGCTGGAGGTGGAGGAGGAATTAAAGGAAGTGCAGGAGGAAAGAAGGAAGATGATACAGGAGAAGGGAAAGAATATTGTCTTCAGGGCTAAAGTACAGGAGATAGAAGAGAACGAAAAATGCTCCAGGTTCTTTTTTAAGAAGGCATTTAGTCCGAAAAAGATCATGAAAAAGATGTTGGACGGACAAGAGGAAGTCGAAGGTGGCAGAATGAGAGAAGGGGTGAGAAACTTCTATCAAGAGTTATATGGCGGAGGAGATGGGGCCACGATGGACGAAGTGACGGAATATTGCGAAGTGTTGCAGGACGTTCTGAAGGATGAAGAAGGTGTATTGCTGACAGAAGAGGTGGAGGAAGCGGAGGTTGAACAGACCTTGAAAGGGATGGCAAAGAATTAGACTCCGGGAGGTGATGGACTACCCGTGGAATTTTGCCTTAAATTCTGGCCGATCATGAAGGACCATCTAAAGGAAATTTTGAAGTACTGCATGAGAACAGGGAAATTGGCCACGTCGATGAAGGAAGGAGTCATAGTGCTTCTGTTTAAGAAAGGAGAAGAGAAGGATGTGAGGAATTGGAGGCCTATAACTCTGTTAAATACAGACTATAAAGTGTTTGCCAAAATCCTAGCAAATAGGATGAAGGAGGTCATCGGAAAGGTGATCGGTGAATGGCAGGCATGCGCAGTACCCGGGAGGAGGACGGCTGACATCCTAATATGTTTAAGAGATTTGGCGTACTATGCGCAAAGTAACAACTTGCCTCTAGCTGTCGCCGGCTTTGATTTAGAAAAAGCCTATGATAGAGTGTCCCACCAGTTCATGCTCCATGTCCTGGGGAAAATGGGATTCCCAAGGGTATTTGTAAACATGATAAGACGTTTGTATGCAGGAGTGAGTAGCAGGATATTAATAAATGGAATCCTGTCGGATTCGTTCAGGATAAAGTCAGGTGTACGTCAGGGGTGCCCACTGTCCCCGATATTGTTTATTTGCATAATGGAACCTCTTCTAAGACATGTACAGAAGGATAAAGTGTTTGAAGGTTTCTTCGTGCCTGGTGGGGATGGTAGTAGGCTGAAATCATTATGCTATATGGACGATGTAACCTTCCTCTGTAGGTCCCGTAGGGACCTTACAAGAGCGGAACTCCAATTACAATTGTTCAGGAGTGTGGCAGGGATGAAGGTTAATTGGGATAAGAGTGCAGTTTGCACTTTGAGTGGATTAGGAGAAATGACATCTGATAAAATTAAAAAAGTAGAGTCCATAAAAATACTAGGAATCCATTTTGAGCGAAACTTACAAAATCAGGGGAACGCGGAAAGATGTGTGGAGAAACTGTCCAAAAAACTGGAGATGTGGAAGTTAAGACGCTTAACCTTGACAGGGAAAACCTTGATTATAAAAGCAGTTTGCCTACCTTTGTTGCTGTATTTCGGAGTAATTTTCCCGTTCAATAAGAGATGGACACAGAAGATCACAAGACTGTTGTTCGTGTTCTTTTGGGGGTCAAGGATGGAGCGGGTGGCCAGAACGGTTGTCCCGAAAGAGGAAAAATTAGGAGGATACAATTTTCCAGATGTTGAGTCGTTTCTGGGAATGCATGTTTGGTTAACACACTACAAGACTTTCAATGGAGGTGGGAAAGTAAAGTGTTACATGAGGTATCTGATGGGATGGCTGGTGGTGAAATGGGGATGGGATATAAGAGATCTGACAAGACCCATGGCCCTGGTAGCTCCGCCCTTTTATATGAAACTTAAAAAATGGTATGAAGAACGGGATCTGAAACTTCTAGGGGCTGGAGCAGTAATTAAGTATAAACTGGTGGAATGGCTTAGGAAAGGTGAAATGGTATCTAACATATCAGATTTGAGAACGAGGCAAGCTGAAGAGTGCTGGAGGAGGTTGAAAATGAAAGGTGTGACCAATAAGCAGAAAGAAATCTGTTGGATGAGTTTCCATGAATGTTTACTTACAATGTCCTTTCTCAAAACGAGAGATCTAGCAAATAACGAGTGGTGTGTAAGGGAAGGTTGTGGGAGTGTGGAGACAACGAGACACGTTTTTTGGGGGTGCAGCTTCGCAAAAAAAGTGTGGGGCAGAGTGATGATGCTGGTAAGAAATCTGGTGGGAGTGAAGGTGGTGACACCAGAATTAAGTGTATATGGTTTGGTTGGTGGTGGGGAAGATGTGAAAAGGAAAGGGTGGATTTTGGTGGCGGTGGTAAAAGAAGTGCTGTGGGAAGCCAGGTGTGGATATAAGAAAAAGATGTTTCTGACTGAAGAAGAATGTGAAGACTGGATCATGAGCAAATTGTATGTTGTGGTGTTACACGATCGGAAGGTGATGGGAGTGGAGGAGGCAAATGATTTTTGGAATTTTGGGAGGTGGAGGTAGGGGGGTGAGTGGTGCAATGTAAAAATAAGTGTGGTTTTAATACTGTGATTTGTGTTTTTATTGTAACATTACTTTGATATACTTACCCTGGTGATGTAAAGAACGCTGGTCAGTTTCGGTACGATCTTTGATTGAAGCGATTCATGCTGAAGGGAAAAAAAGAAAAAAAAAAATCTGTTCTTATCAGTTTGAAGGTAAGGCATTTAGGTCCCCTTTGGAGTGTTCGGGGACTAGCCTTTCCTGATGTAATTAGGTACGGAATGGTGATGGCGGTGGGAGGGCCTTTTTCCTCCTGGGTTGATTCTGGCTTCGGCTTGTCCCCAGTTGAAGGCAAGGCTCTCCCTAAGCTGTCTAAATTCCTATGCCTCCTGATGGAATGGAGAACCACCTCTGATCTGGCCGATTGGCTGGTCGCTATGCTCGGCCTTTTGGCCGGCTGGCGTTGAACCAGAGACCAGACAGTTGCTGAAGGATGCACTGAGTGGGCCTTTGTCCCCGGGCTAATGCTCGGCAAATCCTGAAGCGTAATTGGATTCTGGACGGTGGACCCGGAAGAAACCTGCATCGGGTAGCTATAGGTGAACAGGGTGACCCGACACTTGGAAGAAGCCTGCATCTGGCATATCCAGATGAACAGGATGACCAGGTGTCCGGAAGAAATCTGCACCTGGCACCCAGATGAACAGGGTGACTGGTAAGCCCGAAAGGTCCTCCTGACTGGTACGGGGAGACGCCGGTCTGGCCTTTAGGTTGGGCCGGAAAGAAGCCCGTGGTGCATGTGCCCCTGGAGTGGCAGTCCAGGGGTGCCGGAAACTTCACAGTGTGTGGCAACACTTTGATTTTGACGGCACCAAGGTCACTGCACCATACACACTTTTTTCACACCTGCCTCCTGGGCCGGGCCTTTTGGCCAGGACCGGAGGAATTTTTGATTCCTGGCCGCAAGGCCGGCCTTTGTTATTCACAAAGGCACCCTTCTGCACCCCTCTTCACTATCCCTTCCTCACTTTTGATTGTTTTGTTTTGTTTGCTGTGTTGTTTGTAGTGTCGTGTCACTTGAATGTTTTGGGTACACGAGCACCGAGTGATAAGTAGGGTGTACGGTCTCTTGGGGCCTGCCCGAAAGTCTTGGGTTGGCGGTGGGTATGGCCTTTTGGCTTGATCCACCGCCTCTCATGGGGTCTCCCTTCGGGGGAGTCCCACAGTATCGAGGGGCGGCCGGTTCCGGCTGGTTGCCAAACGAGAACTGGGGGTTGCCCGGCCTTCTGGCTAAGCAATCCTTGGTGCACGATACCTCGATCCCCGTCAGGAGCCTTGTGCCACCGGGGGATTTGGGTAAGAGGCCCTTCCTCTTCGGAGGGGGGCTATTGTGTACACCCATGTGCACTTTTTGTGTCTACACTTTTGTGTTGTGCACTTTTTATGCACCGGGTAAGTCTGGGTGTGTCTCACACCACCACGGGCTTCAAAAAAAAAAAATTAGTAGGCATGGCTGTGACGGCTTCTAAGGGCAAACCAGTGAAACGCTTGTTGATTGGCTGCCCTGCAGCTATTCAACATGCGTGATCAAATACCCAAACCCAGAACTCGAACCCAAACTTTTTTTCAAATGTCCGGGTTCGCAGTTCGGGTTCGTTCAACTCTAGTTCTGTTAGTTCAGTTGGCAACATTTTGGCATATTTAAATACTGCTTTTACATTGCAGTTAGACAAATTTTTTTTTGTGCAAAATATTACATTTGCGGCCAGCAGGGCATTTCTTGCACAACAATAAAAAGTGCGTCTACATTGCTGGTTTAAAAACTATATATATTATAAATACTACATTTGCTTCCAGCGGTGTGTTTCTTGCACAAAAATAAAAAGTGCGTCTACATTGCTGGTTTGAAAAAAAAATATTCTAAATTCTACATTTGCGGCCAGTGGTGCATATCTTGCACACAAAAAAAAAGTGCGTCTACATTGCTGGTTTAAAAAAAAAATATTCTAAATACTACATTTGCGGCCAGCGGTGCATTTCTTGCACAAAAATAAAAAGTGCGTCTACTTTGCTGGTTTAAAAAAAAAATATTCTAAATACTACATTTGCGGCCAGCAGTGCATATCTTGCACACAATAATAAAGTGCGTCTACATTGCTGGTTTAAAAAAAAAGAATAATAAATAGTGCTACATAGTACATTTGCACCTTGCTGTGCATTTCTTGCACAAAATTAAAAAGAGTGTCGACATTGCTGGTTTGAAAAAAAATAAAAAATAGTGCTACATAGTACATTTGCACCTTGCTGTGCATTTCTTGCACAAAATTAAAAAGTGCGTCGACATTGCTGGTTTAAAAAAAAAAATAAATAAATAGTGCTACATAGTACATTTGCACCTTGCTGTGCATTTCTTGCACAAAAATAAAAAGTGCACCTACATTGCTGGTTTAAAAAAAAAATATATTATAAATACTACATTTGCTTCCAGCGGTGTGTTTCTTGCACAAAAATAAAAAGTCTGTCTACATTGCTGGTTTAAAAAAAAATATTCTAAATTCTACATTTGCGGCCAGTGGTGCATTTCTTGCACACAAAAAAAAGTGCGTCTACATTGCTGGTTTAAAAAAAAAATATTCTAAATACTACATTTGCGGCCAGCGGTGCATTTCTTGCACAAAAATAAAAAGTGTGTCTACATTGCTGGTTAAAAAAAAAAATATTATAAATACTACATTTGCATCCAGCGGTGCGTTTCTTGCACAAAAATAAAAAGTGCGTCTACATTGCTGGTTTAAAAAAAAATATTCTAAATTCTACATTTGCGGCCAGCGGTGCATTTCTTGCACAAAAATAAAAAGTGTGTCTACATTGCTGGTTTAAAAAAAATATATTCTAAATACTACATTTGCGGCCAGCGGTGCATTTCTTGCACAAAAATAAAAAGTGCGTCTACATTGCTGGTTTAAAAAATAAATAAATAAATAGTGCTACATAGTACATTTGCACCTTGCTGTGCATTTCTTGCACAAAATGAAAAAGAGTGTCGACATTGCTGGTTTAAAAAAAAAGAATAATAAATAGTGCTACATAGTACATTTGCACCTTGCTGTGCATTTCTTGCACGAAATTAAAAAGTGCGTCTACATTGCTGGTTTAAAAAAAAAAATATTCTAAATACTATATTTGCGGCCAGCGGTGCATTTCTTGCACAAAAATAAAAAGTGCGTCTACATTGCTGGTTAAAAAAAAAAATATTATAAATACTACATTTGCATCCAGCGGTGCGTTTCTTGCACAAAAATAAAAAGTGCGTCTACATTGCTGGTTTAAAAAAAAATATTCTAAATTCTACATTTGCGGCCAGCAGTGCATTTCTTGCACAAAATTAAAAAGTGCGTCGACATTGCTGGTTTTAAAAAAAAAATAGTGATACATAGTACATTTGCACCTTGCTGTGCATTTCTTGCACAAAATTAAAAATTGCTTCTACATTGCTGGTTTTAAAAAAATATATTCTAAATACTACATTTGTGGCCAGCGGTGCATTTCTTGCACAAAAATAAAAAGTGCGTCTACATTGCTGGTTTAAAAAAAAGAATAATAAATAGTGCTACATAGTACATTTGCACCTTGCTGTGCATTTCTTGCACAAAATTAAAAAGTGCTTCTACATTGCTGGTTTAAAAAAAAAGTATTCTAAATACTACATTTGTGGCCAGGGGTGCATTTCTTGCACAAAATTAAAAAGTGCGTCGACATTGCTAGTTTAAAAAAAAATAGTGCTACATAGTACATTTGCACCTTGCTGTGCATTTCTTGCACAAAATTAAAAAGTGCGTCTACATTTCTGGTTTAAAAAAATATATAAATTTGTGCTAAATAGTACATTTGCGTCCAGAAAGAGGAGAGCGTCAAATAAGGGACGTGGTCGTGGTGCTGCTGGTGTTGGTGGTGTTGGTGAAGCTCCTGTTGCAAGGAGAGGATGTGGTTGATCTGTGCCAGCTACACGCACAAGTGAAACACCTTCCTCAGGTGCGAGTAGCCGACAGAACCTTCAGCGTTATATGGAAGGCCTGAATGTCTCTCAACGAATGGTGAGGCCAGAACAAGTACAGGCGATACTCGATTGGGTGTCTGACAATGCCTCCAGTTCCTTCACATTGTCTCCCACCTGGTCCCTTGCTGAAAGCTCAGAGTTGGCACCTGAACCCCATGGGGGTCTTTCACCTCAGCCTCTTGTAAATCAGCCAAGCAGTCTGAGCCCCAAAGTCTCTTATGCTTTTTGATGACTCTGCTGGGGGATACAGATTACACAGATGATATACCTCCCACACAGGACAGCTTGTCTTTGCCTCTGGGCAGCCTGGCACACATGAGCGACTACATGCTGCAGTGCCTGCGCAACCACAGCCGAGTTGCCCACATTGTAACTTGTGCTGATTACTGGGTGGCAACCCTGCTGGATCCCCATTACAAGGACAACGTACCATTCTTTAATTCCCTCACTGGAGCGTGAGAGGAAGATGCACGACTACAAGCGCACGCTGGTAGATGCGCTGCTGAGGGCATTCCCAAATGACACCAGGGGCTCAGTGGAAGCACAAGGCGAAGGCAGAGGAGGAGGAGGAAGAGGTCGCCAATGCAGCTGTGGCACCGCCAGCACCTCAGAAGGCAGGGTTAGCATGGCCGAAATGTGGAAAAGCTTTGTCAGCAGCACGCCACAACAAACAGCACCACCGGGCAACGTCTTAGCAGGAGGCAGCATTTCAGCAACATGGTGGAACAGTATGTGTGCATACGCCTACACGTACTGACTGATGGGTCTGCCCCATTCAACTTCTGGGTCTCCAAATTGGGCACATGGCCTGAGCTTGCCTTTTATGCCTTGGAGGTGCTGGCCTGCCCTGCAGCCAGTGTACTGTCGGAACGTGTGTTTAGCACGGCAGGGGGCGTTATCACAGACAAGCTAACGTTTATTAAAATGAACCAGGCATGGATCCCACAAGACTTGCATGTACCTTGTGCAGAATAGACATTTATACCAGCCTCACACAGCCATTGGTATACTTAAGTGAACGTATTCTTTTTTTTTTATAGAACATAAGACTTTATTGGAATATGTAACAGGAAAAACATGAAAAATAAACCATGGTACATTTTATATGGAAAAAGTGAACCCGTGCTAGAACATCTCTGGGTTTGTCTGCAGATAGTGATCTTTTTTTTTTTTTTTTAATATGTCTAAATATTTTGGGGGCTACCCCAATTAGAAAAAAAAAACCTCCTACCTCCTCCTCTTCCACCGCCACTTCCACCTACACCGCCACGGCCACCGCCTCCTTAACCACCTACTCCACATCCACCTCCTCCATTTTTTTTTATGTGATTTTAAGTTATTTCCCTATCCACATTTGTTTGCAGGGCACTTGTCCTACTCCTTACCCCCATTTTGCTTCCTTTTGCAGCCCTCTAGCCCTTTCCAGGACTTTTTTAGAGCCATTTTAGTACCCAAAAGTTTGGGTCACCATTGACTTCAATGGGGTTCGGGGTCAAGTTCAGGTCAAGTTCGGGGCCAAACTCGAACTTTTTCGCAAAGTTCGGCCGAACCCACCGAACCCGAACATCCAGGTGTACGCTCAACTCTAGACAACACTGAAAAAATTTCACTTTGCTACAATGTAAAGTAGTGAGTGTACAGCTTGCATAACAGTGTAAATTTGCTGTCCCCTCAAAATAACTCAACACACAGCCATTGATGTCTAAACCGCTGGTAACAAAAGCGAGTACACCCCTAAGTGAATATGTCCAATCAAGCTCAAACCGGGGCTTGAACTGGACTTGAACTGGGGCTTGGGGTAACTTCAGTTACCACTGGGTTTGAAAACCCATGATTTTACCGAGATTTTTTCAGGACCTTTCCCGATCTCCCGACGTTTTCCTTCGTTTTACCCCCATTCCTCATCCTGTTCACGGGACGTTTGTTTACACCT
>BLSH010271815.1:125548-158634 GCA_018402905.1 Glandirana rugosa | reverse complement strand
TATATATATATATATATATATATATATATTTTTTTTTTTTTTTTTTATTTATTTTTTTTCCGCTCTAATGAAGAATCTTTTACTTCAGCCTTCTATAGAATTATATACATAATATTTTACCAGCTGACAAATTTCATCCTGAAAACCATGAATATAAAAAAATGTACAGTATATCACCTTCACTTTCCCGTTTTCCTCATATTCATGAAGGAAAGCAGCTGGACAAAATGCAGTGCACCCGCATATGATAATATGGGGGAGGCTAGCAAAACTAGTTGTTACGTGTGCAGTTTGGACATAGACAGACATTTTGTTCTAACACTTTCAAAAATTTGATGGACTGAGTATGAGACCATTACAGTTAAATCATGGTCCAGAATAATGGCAGTAGCTTTGCCTAGTAGCCCCTTACATACAGCTACTGCTGTGATATAGCTTGATGAACCTTTAATTACTGGGTCCAGTTCACATAAAATATGTCACAGTGGCTAGTTGATATTCCACAATATTCAAATGTAAAAACTCCAACATTTCCTAACAAGATTATAACTAGGGATGGGTTCTCGGTTTGAGTCGAACATAAGTTCGACTCGAACATTGGCTATTTGGTCATTCGCCGAATTTAGAACATTATGGGGTGTTCCTGCCTAATTCAAGCGCCCCATAATGCATTGCTAGACCACAGGAAATGCTCCTTGCTGATTGGCCAAAGCATGCACATATCCTGCATGCTATGACCAATCACAGCGTGCTCTGCTGTGAAAGCCATGATTGGCTAAAAGGCAGGGTGCCTTTGGCCAATCATGGCTCAGAGGTCTCCATCCACGCCCCACACTATATAAGTCCGCTTAAACAGCAGCTGTGTGTAGTGTGTGTACATGGAGACTGGAGACGGATGTTGATCTAGTTTAGATAGCTAGTTTAGTTAGTGGTGTCCGTGTAGGCAGTGTAGTATATAGATACAGCTTAGAGAGTATATACAGGCAGTGCAGGCAGTGAAGTATATAGATCTAGTGCAGAGTATATACAGTCAAAGCAGGCAGTTTAGTATATAGATCTAGTGTAACCTATATACAATCAGTGCAGGCAGTGTAAGAATACAGTATATACAGTATCTCACAAAAGTAAGTACATCCCTGACATTTTTGTAAATATTTTATATCTTTTCATGTGATAACACCGAAGAAATTAAACTTTGCTACAATGTAAAGTAGTGAGTGTACAGCTTGTATAACTGTGTGAACTTTCTGTCACCTCAAAATAACTCAACACACAGCCATTAATGTCTAAACCACTGGCAGCAAAAGTGAGTACACCCTTAAGTGAAAATGTCCACATTGGGCCCAATTAGCCATTTTCCCTCCCCAGTGTCATGTGACTCGTTAGTGTTACAAGGTCTCAGGTGTGAATGGGGAGCAGGGATGTTAAATTTGGTGTTATCACTCTCACTCTCTCATACTGGTCACTGAACGTTCAACATGGCACCTCATGGCAAAGAACTCTCTGAGGATCTGAAAAAAGAATTCTTGCTCTACATAAAGATGGCCTAGGCTATAAGAAGATTGCCAAGACCCTGAAACTGAGCTGCAGGATGGTGGCCAAGACCATACAGTGGTTTAACAAGACAGGTTCCTCTCAGAACAGGCCTTGCCATGGTCGACCAAAGAAGTTGAGTGCATGTGCTCATGTCATATCCAGATGTTGTCTTTGGGAAATAGACGTATGAGTGCTGCCAGCATTGCTGCAGAGGTTGAAGGGGTGGGGGGGTCAGCATGTCAGTGCTCAGACCATACGCCGCACACTGCATCAAATTGTTCTGGATGGCTGTCATCCCAGAAGGAAGCCTCTTCTAAAGATGATGCACAAGAAAGGCCACAAACAGTTTGCTGAAGACAGCAGACTAAGGACATGGATTACTGGAACCATGTCCTGTGGTCTGATGAGACCAAGATAAACTTGTTTGGTTCAGATGGTGTCAAGAGTGTGTGGCAGCAACCAGGATAGGAGTACATAGATAAGTGTGTCTAGCCTACAGTCAAGCATGGTGGTGGGAGTGTCATAGTCTGGGGCTGCATGAGTGCTGCTGGCACTGGGGGGCTACAGTCCATTGAGGGAATTACGAATGCCAACATGCACTGTGACATAAACCAATAGAAGATCGCTAAAAGAGAGTTACCAGTATCAGCGCTATGGATGTGACACAATATGGGATCAATATATGAAACAATGCAAAAATCTGAATAAAAATCAGTAAAAATTAATAAAAACATAGCTGCCACTTTAAATCTCTAAAAAACATACAACCTTCACCTCACATATTCAATGTAAACATGCAAATATATAAAGTGCAAGCGGCGCTAATAGAAATAGTAGTCCATCAACCACAGTCATATTATTCCAAAGAGAGCAGTTGCTGTCCAGAAAGGGGCCGTAGTTGTTTGGGCATAGGAAATGGGCGCGGGAAGATTCCAATCCAGCTTCAAACACAGCAAATGTAAAGAAAGGATGGACTTTGCTCTGATCCATCCATCCTGTCCCTCCTGCCTCTGAGATCAGCTGCACACCATTTAAGGGAACCAATTCTTTTGTGTTACCACACACCTGGGATATAATCCGTAGAGAAAGGAGGAGAAGTGAGCGGTGCTGCTGGTCTGTGGCTTATGCTTGTTGATTCCATCTCTTCGGTGAGTCTTTCCATATAGGGGGATTTTCCTCCCTAATTTTTTCACGTGGTGTGGGGGTGGCAAAGTTTTGTGAAACAACTACGGCCCCTTTCTGGACACCAACTGCTCTCTTTGGAATACGACTGTGGTTGATGGACTACTATTTCTATTAGCGCCGCTTGCACTTTATATATTTGCATGTTTACATTGAATATGTGAGGTGAAGGTTGTATGTACTGTGACATACTGAAGCAAATCATGATCCCCTCCCTTCAGAGACTGGGCCACAGGGTAGTATTACAACATGATAACGACCCCAAACACACCTCCAAGATGACCACTGCCTTGCTAAAGAAGCTGAGGGTAAAGATGATGGACTGGCTAAGCATGTCTCCAGACCTAAAGCCTATTGAGCATCTGTAGGGCATCCTCAAATGGAAGGTGGAGAAGTGCAAGGTCTCTAACATCCACCAGCTCCATGACATCCTCATGGAGGAGTGAAGGAGGACTCCAGTGACAACCTGTGAAGCTCTGGTGAACTCCATGCCCAAGAGGGTTAAGGCAGTGCTAGAAAATAATGGTGGCCACACAAAATATTGACACTCTGGGCTCAACTTTGACATTTTCACTTAGGGGTGTATTCACTTTTGTTGTCAGTGGTTTAGACATTAATGGCTGTGTGTTGAGTTATTTGGAGGGGACAGCAAATT
Organism: Glandirana rugosa; assembly: GCA_018402905.1. Taxonomy (NCBI): domain Eukaryota; kingdom Metazoa; phylum Chordata; class Amphibia; order Anura; family Ranidae; genus Glandirana; species Glandirana rugosa. The sequence continues at coordinate 155,261 of BLSH010271815.1, read as the reverse complement.
TACACTGTTATATAAGCTGTACACTCACTACAATACATTGTAGCAAAGTGTCATTTCCTCAGTGTTGTCACATGAGAAGATATAATAAAATATTTACAAAACTGTGAGGGGAGATACATATATAATACGCTGCATTCAGTGTAGTCTATATATACAGCTCAGTCATATTATATATTATAAAAAGTATATTCAGACGGTGTAATAATATATATATATACAGTATATATATGCTGCATTCAGTGTAGACAATATATACAGATAAGTTGGTGGTGTACAGTATATAATACAGTTTAGTGTGTTGTTGAAAAAAATCCCCATCATGTCTGGAAGGCCACCAAGGAGAGGCAGACGCTCCCAGGCCACTAAAAGAGGGCAAGCAGCCTCTGTGTCTACAGTGGAAAGTGGTGGTGGCAGACATGGTGAATCCTCTACAGGTGGGCCACGCTTGTCCTTTTTTTCTGCTGTTGGCCTTATTGAGCCACAACATGTAGAAGAGTTGGTGGAGTGGATAACTAAGCCATCCTCATCCTTCTCATCCTCTGTCACCCAGACTCATACTAGTTTGTTCTCCAATGCAGCTGCCAAAGCGGCCTATTCCACCTGCTCCTTGTCCACAGTTACTTCTTCTGTAGCCCCACCGTCATGCACGGAGGAGTCATCAGAATTATTCGACCATAGTGTCGGTTACATGCTGATGGAGGATGTGCAGCAATTTGAAGGCTCCGATGTTTCCTAGGTTGAGGCAGGGAGTAACGTGTGCCTAGAGAGAGAGGGTGCCACAGAATGACAAGAAACTAGCAGTCATGTTCCCCCAGCTGCAGCATACTGCCTAGTTTGCTTCAATGATGAGGAGGGAGGGGATGATGAGGACACTGACTGTACTTAGGTGTCTGAGAGAAGAGAGGAGGAAAGTGAGGAGGATTAGACACAACTCCAACAAGGCAGGATGTCCTCTAAGGGTCAACTTAAGGGCAACCACCCTATTGCATCACACCACAGAGCTCCAGAGATGCAGGGCGCTGCTGACTCCCCGCTGACTTCCAAAACTTCAATGATGTGGGCTTTTTTCAACACTTGTGCAGTAGATTGTACTGTTGCGGTTTGCAAACTATGTCTGAAGTGGATCAAGCGCGGCCAGAACAGCAGCCGCTTGGGCAGTACATGTTTGACAAGATATATGACAACCTGCCATGCAGTTGGTTGGCAACAGCACCTGAAAGACCCACATTATAAAACAAGGCAGACTTCTCCTTGCTCCTCATCTGTGACCTCAACACCTTCTATACCTCCAGTCCTCCCAAAAGCCTGCACTGAGAGGAATGAAGGTCTAGCAATTGGTGCCACAAGTACTTGCAGCGAATCTGCTAGCAGTACACCACCAGTTGATGTCAGCAGGCAAATTTCCCTACCCTAGTTGCTGAACCATAAAAAAATGATGTCCCGGCCATCCACATGCTCAACGTTTAAATACTAGCTTGGCCAAATTGCTAGCACTCCAACTCTTGCCTTTTCAGCTGGTAGACTCTGCCACCTTTCATTAATTTGTAGAATGCGCTGTCCCACAGTGGCAGGTTCTGAAAATACATTTCTTTTCATGTAAGGCTATTCCAGCGCTCTACTGTCATGTAGAAGGCAATGTTTTGGCCTCCTTGGACAGGGAATGAAGGTCTAGCAATTGGTGCCACAAGTACTTGCAGCGAATCTGCTAGCAGTACACCACCAGTTGATGTCAGCAGGCAAATTTCCCTACCCTAGTTGCTGAACCATAAAAAAATGCTGTCCCAGCCATCCACATGCTCAACGTTTAAATACTAGCTTGGCCAAATTGCTAGCACTCCAACTCTTGCCTTTTCAGCTGGTAGACTCTGCCACCTTTCATTAATTTGTAGAATGCGCTGTCCCACAGTGGCAGGTTCTGAAAATACATTTCTTTTCATGTAAGGCTATTCCAGCGCTCTACTGTCATGTAGAAGGCAATGTTTTGGCCTCCTTGGACAGGGCGGTCAGCAACAAAGAACATATTACTGCTGACTCATGGTCCAGCAGACATGGTCAGAGACATTACCTTTCCTTCATGGCACACTGGGTAACTCTACTGGCAGCTGGGAAGGATGCATGGCAGGGTTCAGTGTGGAACTAGTTCCACCACCATGCCTCCAAAAAAAATGGTGCTGTTTCTGCCACATCTGCTTCCTCCACTACTCCTCTTCTTCATCCTCTGTGGCCTCTTCTGCAGCAGTGTCCTCTGAACCAGCAATGCTCGCAAAGTGTTCTAGGGGCTACACAAGTAGTCAGGCTAAAAGATACCATGCGGTGCTTGAGGTGGTCTGCCTAGGGGGCAGGAGCCACACTGGGGCAGAGATTCTGTCAACTCTGTGGGGGCAGGCTCAGGTTGTGGTTGATGCCAAGGCAGATTGAGCCAGGAATGGTTGTATGCGACAATGGCACCAACCTTCTCTCTGTGTTCTACCAGGGACACTTCACACATGTTCCGTGCTTGGCACACGTCCTGATTTTGGTGGTGCAGCATTTCTTGATCAGGTGCCCAGGCTTACCAGATATTCTGAGCCAGGCCAGAAAAATCTGTGGTCATGTCCGCCGGTCATACAATGCCAGTGCTCGGCTGACTGACATTCAGCAAGAATTGAACCTGCCCACCAACTGCCTCATTTGTGACATGCCCACCAGGTGAAGCTCAACATTGGCAATGCTGCAGTGGCTGCACGCACAGCAGAGGGCCATCAATGAGTACCTCTGAGTATGGCACCAGGACAGGCTCAGGGGAGCTTGCTTTTTTTCACCACGCCAGTGGCTACTGATCAAGGATGCATGCACTGTCCTGTCACCATTTGAGGAGGCCACAAGGATGGTGAGCAGTGAAAATGCTGCATCAGTGACACTGTCCCTCTAGTCCTCCTGCTGGAGCACACACTCCATGGAATCATGGACAGGGAATTTGAGGCAGAATAGAGGGAGGACTTCCTTTCCTCTCAAGGCCCCCTTTATGCAGATAGCATTCCTGCAGGGCCACTAAACACACAGGAAGAAGAGGAGGAGGATTGTGTGAGCATGGATGTAAAGGATAACATGCAGCAGTCTTCAAGGGATGGTATTCAGTCCCCACAAACCCAAGAAGTTGTACATGGCTGGGAAATGGTAGTTCCTGACAATGTCATCCTTAGTGACCCAAAGGACTCTCATGTCTGCTCAAACTTATGCTGCATGGCCTCCCTGATTCTGCAAAACCTGTGCAAAGACCCCAGGGTTCGTGGTATCAAGGAGAGAGATCATTACTGGGTAGGAATCCTTCTTGATCCACGTTACAAGGATAAAGTTGCAGAGCTCATCCTGCCTTCACAGAGGATGAAACATCTTCAGGATAGCTTGAAGAAAAGTTTGTGCAATGCACTTTCCAGACCCTGGGAGTTTAACATTTTCTGCTGCTGAACAAAGTGTTTCTGAGGCTTCCTTCAGTCAGAGGAAGAGCGGTGGAGAAAGTGGCTGGTTGTGATTTGTGTGAACAGTGTCTGCTTTGTGTTCAAACAGCGCTTGCAATTCTTGATCTGTGATATTTCCCTTATTTTATCCTTCAATTGCATTCATTCATAAATTACTGCATACAATACAACCGATTACTGCTGCTGTAGCCCAGTTGCTACAACCGATCTTATAGTGTCTAGGTGAATAAATAAACTTGCAGTGAATCATCAATTCCAATATATATACAATTTCTCATTAATGCAGTATATGTAAAAAATATATGAAATATATAAAATATATAAAATATAGATTATAATAAATGGTCTATATAAAGTCCAAGTAAAAGTGCTGTGCTCTGTGCCAAACGATTTTTTATGTGCAATCCAAAGTACAAAAGTGAATGAGTGCTGGTTCAGTTCCAGTCTATTTCTGCTTTATCTCCTTGTGCGTGGAACAAATCTTTATACTTTAAAGTGCTTGTGCTGCATTTCGGTGCTGGGTGATGATAAAAATAGCTCAGGGTATTGTGCCCTGCTTACCAGAATCCCTTGACTCTCCCACCGTACGGTGTGGAGAAGTCAGAACGCGCTTTAGGTCTACAATCCGACCTATGGATGTGGTTGTCCTCTCCTTTCTCACGCTCTCTTCCGCGGTTAGAATTCCATGTAAGGGTAGAAAGAGGAATAACTCATCGCGTATCACTTTTTAAAAGGTTTATTGGCCAAAACTATTCACAGTGCAAACATCAAAGGACATGCATTTGCAATATGCTGTGACTGCTCTTTTAGGTAATGCTCGCGCTCAGTGCTGAGAACACTTCCTGCTCGCAGACCTAATAGGCGTGACCTCTCTCACCGTGTGGTCAACTGACGCGTTTCGTCACTTCCTGTGACGTCATCGGAGGTGTCTGCACGGTGTGTACGTCGGCCTTTTATGTGTGAATCAATTGTGGACACCTGTGTTTGCTAATGGGAGGTTACTGTTCCCATGTGATTGAGCGCCCAATCATGTGACTGATGTTACAAACTTTATGTTAAAAAACTTTATTAGGACGTGTGGAAATGTTAAAAATGTTGAAAGTTTGAAATCTTGTGTATTTAATAAAACCATTCGATAAAAGCATCTGTTTCTCCGGGGGTGTCTGCTCAGTGCGCAACTATGTTACTGCTCCTGCTTAAGCTTATAAGTCACCTTATGCTAGAGGTAGCAGTGTTGTGGACACGGTGGTTATGTGCTGGTGCAGAGGATAAATTCAAACGGACGTGTTAGGACAAGGTATGTTAGTTTGTAAATTGCTAAAAATGGTGGATATGTAGAAAATTTTTTAAGAATATGTAATGAATACAAAATAAAATACAATAAAATGATACATCGCAAGTAAGATGCAGCAATGTGATTTTGAAGGATTAAAAAAGTGTTTATTAAAGTACTTACAAACAGTAATGTTACATATGGCTCCCAAAAAGTGGTTGCAGTAGCCCTGCTGGTAGTCCAAAAAAGCCTGGGTGCCCCAGATGGAGGGTGGAAGCAGCGGTGTGGTGTGGGGCTGGCAGGGTGATGGATAAGCCGGAGGGAAGGAGAGAAGCGGAGGCTCCTATGTGTTGTAAGTCACTCTCCCTACACGAGCCGTGCAGTCAGAGCTCACACTGGGGGGAGGAGATAAGTGGAGCTGCAGCTGGATCCAACTCTCTTGACAGGGGCCGCCCTGTCAGACACGCTGGGAGAAGGAGGTGGGCGGTGGTCCGAGGGGACGTCAATCCTCTGAACTGCAGTGCAAGGCTGTAGTTGGAGTGGTGGGTCTGCGGCAAGCCAGGGAACAGTGGAGGTCCTGTCACGCTGACGACATATCAGGTGACTTGACAAAGCAAAGGTTTGCGAAACATGTCGTGTGAAAGGGGCCTAATTTATGCTCCTAGAATGCCTGATGGTGCTCCCTGCATGTTGGGCCTCTCTATGTGGCCAGGAAGTGAAAAAGTCTCACACATGTGGTGTCGCTATACTCAGGAGGAGCAGTAGAATGTATTTGGGGTGTAATTGGAAGCATGCATATGCTGTGTGTAAGAAATAGCTTGTTATTACAACAAATTTGTGTAAAAATAAAAAGCATTTCTTAATTTTCCCAAGAATTGTGGGAAAAAATTACAACTTCAAAAAAACTCACTCACTAAATACATTGGATTGTCTATTTTCCAAAAAGCGGTCATTAGAGGGGTATTTTTTACTGTCCTGACATTTTAGGGCCTCAATAAATGATCCATCAGTACACCATCAGGTGTGATCATTTTTTTATGATTTGCACCATAACTGGGGGAGATTTATTAAAAACTGGAGAGTGAAAAATCTGGCGCAGCTCTGCATTGAAACCAATCAGCTTCCAGGTTTTATTGTCAAAGCTTAATTGAACAAGCTGACGTTATAAGCTGATTGGTTACCATATACAGCTGCACCAGATTTTGAGTGCTCCAGTTTTAGTATTATTAGTTTTTCTCCCTCTATAACTTTCACACAGGCTAAATAATATCCACTTATTACGAGTCATTTTTACCAAAGATTCATATAAATTTTGGCCCAAATTTATGAACAAAAATTACTTATTTGCAATATTTTATAATAGAAACTAAAAAAAGTGTTTTCGAAATTTGAAAAATTTAGAAATTGGAATTCAAAAATTCAGAAATTCACATATTCGGCAATTCGGAATTCGAAAATGCCGAAATTCAAACATTCGGAAGTTCAGAAATGTGAAAATATGGAAGGAAAAATACAGAAAGTTCGGTAGTTCGGAAATTCAAAAATTCGGAAGTCGAAAATTCGAAAATAAGAAAGAACATTTGAATTATAGCTAACTAATAAATTACGACGAAGCCACGTTGGATGGTGGCGTAACATGTAGAGGTGAAGCCTGGTGGTGGTATCATTGACATACACATGAGAAGTTGCCAACCTTTCTATGTTTTTATGCTGATAACGTTTTAATAAAATGTGATTTTACGTGGGGTAGTATGGGCTTTACTTTAATCATTGTTGGATATTCTGCACTATTGGAGCTTTTTTCCTTACATGTCATGTGAGAACTGCTAGAGATTGTTTCTATTGAATTAGCCTTAAAGGAGACGCACCTAAATGTGGAGGAATATTTTGATATATACATGTGGCTAGACCCGGTGGGGTCGCATTTTGGGGTGAGCCTTTACTTCACCTGGTGGGGGGAACACATTTGGCTGTCCCACTAATACACACATTAAAGTGGCTGTCAACTCCTGACAACCACTTTAAACTACAGCCTGTAATCAGTTTTACCTGTAGGTTCCCTGTATATTCCCTAAACCTGCACAGTTTGGGATATATATGCTATACTGGCATGTGCTGACATCATTCGACACATGCGCAGTGAAGAAACAGCCTCCGTTCCGTTTCTTCACTGACAGCATGCTGGGATTGGCGGCTCCCGTGTGCACGTGCGGGAGTGATGTCACGTGACTCCGGCCAGTCACAGAGCCGGAGTTTGCGGCCCCAGAAGGAAGAGGGGCTAAGATGGATGCTTCCTGCTGCAGGGATTGCGCAGGCGTCGATTGCAGGTAAGTGGCATATAATAGGCTGGTATGCGATGCATACTTGCTTATTATGTTTCTACATTGCAGGTGAATAAGAGGAAGTAACCCCATCAGGGTTTACATCAGGGTTTACTTCCTCTTTAAGGAAGAACTTTCACTGTAAAAGAAGAGTAACCCTCTCTTAGATCTTTGGAAGTGGATATTGTGCCTTGATATCATTTGATGCACAATCCAGCACAGGCACTTTTTTCTCAATATTGTCACTTGCACTATATGTATATCACGTTTGAGAGACAATTAAGTAAAAAATCCTAACAGTACAAGAAGATTCACATACCTTTTCTTTTAAATATTGGTTTTGAAATGGATGGTCTCAATCCTTGTTATCTTTGCACAATTTGCACTAGATTCTATTGTCACTAGCACTTTAATATTTATTAAGATCAGAGTAATATGGATTTTTATTTGTATGTCAGTCACATCGGATGATATCTTACCAAGTCAGTACGCACCTGCTAAATCTGTTTGCAGATTTGTTGTTATTTACACAGGGATTTATGTTCAATTAGACACTTAATAGCAGTTCTTCCACACTTATCCCTATTAACTAATTTGCATGCAAGCCTTTAAAATTAGGATTTTTCATGTTCGTGTCCCATAGACTTTAATGGAGTTTTCATATTTGGTAGAACTTTGTCCCTGTTTGAGCTGCTCTGGTGTGAACCGAACCGGGGGGTGTTCGGCCAATCCCCACAGCAGACAGGGCTAATTATGTTATAAATTACTCCACAGTCTCCTCGTATACAATACAAATCAGGGAGAGCATTTAAAAAGCACTTATAAAAATTAACCAGAATGTATTTTTTATTTAGGTAATGCTATGCTAATGAGATTGTGCAAATATAAAGTAGGTGTTATACCAATCTGGCTGCAGAAGTGAAAATACATTTTAAGAAACAGCTACATGGATGAAAATATCTTTCAATGCAAGTTTGTTAAGTTTCCAACAAAGGGTGTGGTGGAGAGTATCAGAAACACAAATCTAAAACAAAATAAGGTAATGATAAAGGCAGTACAGTGGCTAACTGGTTAGCACTTTTGCGTCATAGCACTAGGGTGGTTGGTTTGAATCCCAATCATGGCACTACCTGCCTGTAGTTTGCATGCTCTCCCTATGCTTGGGTGAGTTTCCTCCTACACTCCAAAAGATATGCTGAAAGGTAAATTGGCCTAAGTTTGTGTATGTATGAAAGTGAGTTAAGGACCTTAGGTTGTAAGCTTCTTGAAGGCAGGGACTTATGTGAATGCAAACTGCTGTGTAAATTGTCAATGCTATATACAGTAAGTACCAGTAATACATACATGATGGGACTCATTTTCTTGGCCAATACAGGCAGTGGGTTGTCAGTCCAAAAGATGACATTATAGTAAGATGTAGTCTAGTCTACTATATGATTGATGCAGAGGGATAAAATGTGAAATCTTAATCAGAGAGGTGCAGGTTATGTCTAACATAAACCAGTTTATAATGATGAAAATGTTTTGTAGTCTGTTAATGGAAGAGAGAGAAACCTGAGGTTTCTTAGCAGGAGTATCTAAGCATGGAATAAAAAAAAAATCTCTGCTCAGCACTAAGAACCCTTCAACTAAGCCATCAAGGTTGTCCAATATGGCATGCAAGGCAAAGGCTTGGTGGTGGTTAGGGACATAAACTTCTGCTAACATAAAAGTTTTGGACTGGAGTGTAGCTTCTGAAAAATTAAAGTTCCCTTTGGTGTTTTTAAGTACATTGTTAAGGACAAAAGAGGTGATATAAAGGACTTTTGAATTGGATCATTACTTGAAAAGGTTGTGGTATCTGAGGGAGGGGGCTTGTTTTTTTGTGGACAGTTAAGGCCCTGAGTATAAAGAGAACCAAAACTGACCTTAGTCATGATCAAACATGGTAAAGTAAGTATGTTGAGTTGGGGATCGGGCTCTGCACAGCCTAGAGGGTAGGGGAAGAAGGGGAAGGTGGAAGGAGAGTACAGCACAAAGTCAATAGGAGAGGTGATAAACAAAAGTGTAAAAACACAATAAGAAAAAAATTTAGAGGCCTGCTTGTGTCTCATTCTATGTCCTATACATAGCTATAGATGAGTAAAAAAAAAAAAAAGGGTCCCAACCCTGCCCAATTAAACACAACAAAAATATGAACTTGAAGGCTTAACAATTATAAATCAAATACTCTCTGTATGTATGTTAACTTTTACGTATCTCCACCACATTCCTTTTCAGTGTAGATTTGATGTGTTCAATGTCTTTTTTAGTGGATAGTAATGCAAAGATTGTTTGCAAATATCTCAGTAGCTGTGAGAATTAAAATATATTCTCATATGAGTAGTCATAATTTCTCTTGGGTTTCCTTGTGGATGAGGAGATGTCACACATTTCAGTGGAAAAATGCTCAGAGTCTAATAAATATATGAAATTCCCATGGAAATTTTTAGGCAACTAATATTGACAATGTATTATAAAATATTCTTTCTTGATACATTGTAAAATAAATGCACACTTAAAATTACATCATGGCTGATAAAATGTTACATCCTGGTAATGTATAGTAATCTTACATCATTTATAATCTTACATCACAACAATGCCTGAAACAACCCAGATCAGAAACCATGTTAAAATTCTTGTGTTGATAGTCCAATGTTTGTCCCCACAGCTGTGATATATGGCCAAATGTTGGACTGTCAACACAATAGGCATTTGGTCCCTGACCAAGTGTCAGGTCACCTGGGGTCAGGAGACAGATGCATGTCATTGGGGTAGGCATGCACTGCTATGGTTGTGGACCCTTTTGCTAACTGCTGTGGATGGGGCTCTGGGTGATTCAGGAAAGCAGGTCCCCCTGAGTACCCAAACAGATTCCACAGGGACCTAGAGCATAAGATTCCCCTGGGCACGGAGTTTAAGGGCCAGCAGGTATTCACCAGAGCCTCTGAAGGCGAGGATGGACTGCGCAGGTCACGGCGCCCATAGTCTCCCAGTTCATGCTCACAGCTGGCTTTGGGTGGACAGAGAGGAAGCAGCAGGCCAAGGGTCAGAGCATCAAGCAGACAGGAATAGTCAGAACACACCAAACGTCGGGGTATCAGGCAGGCAGAAATAATCATGAGAACAGGCCAAGGTCAGTACACAGAAACAGACTCAGCACAAGGCAGGAACTGGCTTGTAGTGCATGGAGTTATATAGTGTTCCCTGTTAGAGGCTGGGGTGGAGCCCTGCTGAGGGAAGATTACTTAAGCACACAGGGGAGAGATGCACAGTCTCTAAGCTGAACACAAGCAGAGAGGTAAGCAGACAGGACATGAAATGTTACTGCAGATCCATGACAGTACCCCCCACTTACAAGGCCTCCCCCTCCCCCGCTTGGGCCCAGGCTTGGAGGGAAAACTCAAATGAAACCTCCTCACAAGACGAGGAGCAAATACCTCAGATGCAGGGATAAAAGACCTCTCCTCAAGACCAAACCCTTTACAATGCACGAGGTACTGAAGAATGTCTTTACAGAGTTGGGAATACAAAATTAGACTAACCGCATACTTCTGACTATCCTCAGACACCAGAACCAGGGTAGGGAGAGGAGGGGAGAACTTATTGAGGACTAAAGGCTTCAGGAGGGAAACATAAAAGGAATTAGAAATTTTGAGGCTTTTAGGGATCTGAAGTTTAAAACAAACCGGATTTAACTTAGAAATTATAGCGTACAGGCTAATGAATCTTGGGGCAAATTTCACAGAAGGAACTCAGAGCTTGATGTTCTTGGTGGAAAGCCAGACTTTGTCTCCAGGCTGTAGAGAAGGCGGCTTAGGCCTGCGACGATCAGCAAAACCTTTACATTTATCAGCAGCTGCCCAGAGGGAATCATGAACATCACCCCAAATAGCATTGAATGATTGTTGAACCACGGCCAAAACTGGAATGTCCAGAGAACAGGTCACAGGAAGAAGGAGCTGAGGGTGTCTTCCATAAACTGTGAGAAAGGGTGTCTTCTGAGAACTGACGTTAACATGGTTATTGTGAGAGAATTCCGCCCATGGGAGTAGAGCTGACCAATCATCATGATAAGCAGAGACTAAAGTTCAGAGAAAGACCTCTAACTTCTGATTAACCCTCTCAGTCTGTCCATTGGATTGAGGGTGGTAAGAAGTAGAGAAATCCAGGACAATTTTGAGGGATTTGCAAAAGGCTCTCCAAAAGTGAGATGTAATTTGAACACCCCTGTCAGAAACAATATGGGAAGGAACCACATGGAGGCAGAAGATTTCCTGAACAAAAATGGGAACCAGAGCAGGAGCAGAAGGACCCAGAAGAGGAACAAAATAGGCCATCTTAGAGAACCGATCGATTACTACCCAGATGACCGTATTATTCTCAGATGGTGGGAGATCAGTGATATAGTCCATGGCAATGTGAGACCAGGGCTCCTTAGGAATGGACAAGGGCATGAAAAGTCCAGCAGGAGCTTGTGTGGAGGATTTAGACTGGGCACAGACATGAAAAGCCTTAACGTAGTTTTTGACATCCAGGTGGACAGTAGGCCATCAGTAGTGGTGATGATGAGCAGGAGGGATCAGAGGAATGAAGCATGACCTGCCACCTTGGAATCATATCCCCAATGAAGGATCTTTGCTCTTAGCTCAGTGGGGACAAAGGTCTCGCCAGGAGGAATTTGTGGCTCCATGGTGGCAGAATGGGCAAGAATGCATGAGATTGGAATGATCAGCTCAAGTTCAGAGGTGGGCTCCTCATCCAGAGTGTCAAATGACCTAGAGAGTGCATCAGCTCTACTGTTGCAGGAACCAGGTTTGTACATAATCGTCAAATTAAAACGGGAAAAGAAAAGACTCCACCTGGCCTGTCTGGGATTCAGTCATTTGGCATTCTGTAAGTACTGTAGATTTTTATGATCAGTGAAGATTATTATGGAGTGAGGGGAACCCTCCAAGAGATGACGCCACTCCTCTAACTCCACTTTAATAGCAAGAAGCTCCTGATCACTAATAGCGTAATTTTTCTCTGCATAAGAATTTTTTTGAGAAAAACACACATGGTTGATGTTTTTTTTCAAAGGATTGAAGAAGCACAGCTCCCACCCCAGTGGAAGAAGCGTCTACTTCAATACAAAATGGATCCCCAGGATTAGGTCTCCTCAAGAGAGGTCAAGAAACAAAGGATTTTTTCAATTCATGAAACACAGAGACAGCTTCAGGGGGCCACTCCTTGGCATTCGCGCCTTTCTTGGTCAAGACGATAATAGGCGCAGCAATGGAAGAATAATTCCTAATGAACTGTCTATAATAATTTGTGAACCCAACAAAGCGTTGTGTGGCCTTGAGGCTGACAGGAAAGGGCCAGTTCGTAATGGCTGAGACCTTTCCAGGATCCACATGAAGGCCCAAACTAGAGACAAAGCATCCCAGAAACAGGATCCACATGAAGGCCCAAACTAGAGACAATCATCCCAGAAACAGAACCTCTGAAATTTCAAAAGAACATTTTTCCAGCATGGCATACAGGTTATTTTCTCTACGGCGTTGAAGTACAATCCGGACATGCTTTCTGTGGATAGGCAGGTTCTCCAAAAAGATGAGAATGTCATCCAGATAGAGGACTACACATTGATAAAGCAGACCCCTGAAGATTTTGTTGATGAAGTTTTGGAACACAGCTGGGGCATTACACAGACCAGAGGGTATAACCAAGTATTTGTAATGCCTATCTCTAGTGTTAAACACGGTTTTCCATTCATCACCTTCCCATATTCAATTGTATGCACCCCTGAGATCCAACTTAGTAAAAATGGAGGTACCTTTCAATCTGTCGAATAGTTCAGATATTAAGGGTAAGGGATATCGGTTTTTGATTGTCACCATGTTTAAGCCTCCATAGTCAATGCAGGGTCTTAAAGTACCATTTTTTTCTTGCAACAAAAAAGGACCCTGCTCCCGCAGGCAATGAGGACTTCCAGATGAACCCTTTCTCTAGATTTTCAGTGACATACTCTGATATGGCCTGGGTCTCTGGGATGGACAGGGGGTAGGTACGACCCCTGGGCAGGGTAGCTCTGGGAACAAGGTCAATAGCACAGTCAAAGGACCTATGAGGAGGAAGCACCTCAGCTGATTTCTTGCAGAATTGCTATATGCAGCAGGAAGAGCAGCAGATACAGGTGTGGTGACAACATGAATTCTCTCCTTTGGGGCCACCTTGAGTAGGCAGGATGAGAAATAGGGAGAACTCCAAGCCAGGGTTTGCATAAAAGTCCAGTCAACATGTGGGGAATGGAGCTGTAACCAAGGAAGGCCCAATACAATGGGGGTTGAGGCCTTAGGTAGGATAAGGAAGGGTATCGTTTCCTGGTGGAGTATTCCTACCAACATTTTAACAGGAAGGGTCTGGAAGAGGACAGGGCCCCCTGGAAGAACAGTGCCATCAATCACTGAGACCACCAGTGGAGTGGTGAAGTGTTAAGCTTCATGGAAGATGCAGCTCCCCAGTCCATAAAATTTCCAGCGGCTCCAGAATCCAGATATGCCAGGGTCGAATGAGAAGATGTGCCAACACGAAGGAACACAGAAAGAAGAAGATGTGAATGTGATGCTTCTGGGTCCAATACTCCGCCTTCCAGATTTATTAGACCCTGAGCGCATCCCAGACGAAGTGAGCAAGAATCACAAAAATTGCCTTTGCCCCCACAATAGAGACAGAGGCCCAAAGTTCTGCACCTAGCACACTCCTCATTAGATAGCCTGGTCCAACCCAGCCTCATAGGTTCCTCGGCTGGCAGGGGATGCTCCACAGGTGGAAGAGAGGGGAGCTCAGGCTGACTAAGGACCAAAGAGTGCTGGTGTCTTTTCTCTAGGGTCTTCTCCTGAGAAGATAATATTGATCTGGTTACACAGGGAGATTACATCGTCCAGATCAGCAGGGATGGTTCTTCCCGCTAATTCATCCTTCACTCACTCAGAGAGATCATGTACAAAGGTTGCAACGAAGGTCTCATTATTCCAGCTGAGCTCAGCAGTTAGTACACGAAACTGCAAATCTACTGTCCCATTGAAGAAGACTCTTGGCGGAGACGTAAAAGGGCACTGGCTACTGAAGAGACCCGACCTGGTTCCTCGAAGATATTCCGAAAGAGCTTCAAGAAGTTAGACAGACTAAAAACAACTGGATCACTCTTCTCCCACAGGGGGGCGGCCCAGGCTAAAGCCTCACTGGACAGGTGGGAGATAATATAGGCTACCTTTACCCAATCAGACAGGAAGTTTTGAGGCTGGAGTTCAAAGTGAATGGTGCACTGGCTGAGGAACCCCCTGCAGACCTTGGAGTCCCCAGAGTAAAGGGATGGAGCTAATAAATGCAAAGGGTTTGTGACTATGACTGTGACTGGAACAGACACAGCAGCAGACTGCAGTTGAGATAGTCGAGCTGGGGATCCTAAGGAGGCCTGAAGCTGTTCAAAACAGGAGGCCAAATTCTGGAGGAATAGCATCATCTGGGTCTGATTAGATTCCCGGGTATTGAGTCTGAAGACTATGCCCTGCAGTGGATCATCTGCGGGTAATAGCACATCAGCCGGATCCATGGCCGATCAAACTGTCAGGTCATCTGGAGTAAGGTGACAGATGCACATCTTTGGTGTAGGCATGCACTGCTATTGTTGTGGACCCTTTGGCTGACTGCTGCGGATGAGGTTTGGAGTGATTCAGGAAAGCAGGTCCCCCTGAGTACCCACACAGATCCCACAAGGAGCTAGAGCATAAGATTCCTCAGGGTGCGGAGTCTAAGAGCCAGCAGACATTCACTGGAGCCTTTTATGGTGAGGATGGAGTGCGCTGCAGCTGACTCCAGGTCACGGCCCCCAGGGTCTCCCAGCTCATGCTCACGGCTGGCTTTGGCTTGACAGAGAGAAAGCAGCAGGTCAGGGCTATGAGGGATGGTTAAGAAGGCACACCAAGGGTCAGGGCAACAAGCAGACAGAAATAGTCAGAACATGCCAAATGTTGGGGATCAGGCAGGCAGGAATAGTCAAGAGAACAGGCCAAGGTCAGTACACAGAAACAGACTCAGAGCACACGGCAGGAAACACACACACATACACAGGAAGCCTAACACATTAATATTGATCAGCATCGCTGGCTTGTAGTGCATGGAGTTATATATTGATAGCTGTTAGAGGCTGGGGGGACCCCTGCTGAGGGAAGATTACTTAAGCACACAAGTGAGAGGTGCACAGTCTCTAAGCTGAACACAAGCAGAGAGGTAAGCAGACAGACAGGACATGAAATGTTACTGCAGATTCATGACACTAAGGTAAATTTTGGATATTGCTGTAATATAAGATTGTATATTACCAGGATGTAACATTTTATCATCCATGATGTAATTTTAGGTGCAGATATATTTTATGATGTATCAATAAATATATTATTTTTCTAATACATTTATTAATACCAGTTGCCTAAAAAGACCCATGGAAGTTTTGTATATTTGGCAGATATGTATAGGGATGTTGGTAAGAAATGGTACTTGTCTAGTACCCTCTTCTTTTGAAATGTTTACAGTGTTTTTGTTCTAATGCCATATTGTCTATGTGGCGTTCGACAGGGGATTGCAAATGCATTAAAACCAGCATTCTATGTTTATTTCTTGGGTATGTGAAGGGGTTGATTCACCCTCTGAGATTTTTCTTATGGCCCCCGAAGCTAATGGCGTTTAGGAAAATACTGAGAATTGATGCCAATAGGTGATTTTCCCCATATGGTGAAGCTGGAGGTTTCAACAGAGATGTCTTCTAGTGGCCAAAGAAAAACTTCTTCACAACTTCACATTTTGACTATGTTTCTTTTTCATACATCACGAGACACAGAGCAGGCTATAAAATAATCACCTATAGGTGAATGGACACTGGTGATTCAAATTAGACAGGAAGTCTCCCCCTATATAACGCCTCCCATCCTGGGAGCACATCAGTTTTTTCACCAGTGTCTTGAAGGTGGATGGTCACTTCGACGGCTCTGTGGAGCTTCTATGCTGGTTCCCACACAGGTTTTTTTTAGAATCAGGGACAGCCTTTGCCGGTTCTATTTCAAACGGCTGTTAAAGCTAGGATAAATGGTACCCGGGCCTCGCTAAGAAGACAGAAGAATTTTGCAAGGTTTTGCCTGTAATGTGAATACACTTGGCGCTGGACCCTGCATACAGGAAAGCCTGGGATTCCAAACCAAGGTACTCCTGCAGGGTGCTGTACAGGTCCAAGGGAGTGGACCCTCATATTATACCTTACCCAGTCCTTGAAGGTCTGTGAGACCAAGCCTGCCGTGATGGGTGAAGGCTGGGCCTGCAATCTTCTCCAGGGCCTGCGACGGGAGTGGTGAGTAATCCCCAATGGGGATTTGTACTGAACCCAGTTGGCTTCCTGTTGACATGGACAATGTTTGTTTAAAATTTTCCTTCCTGTTTCTTGCACTGCCTTTTTTCACCTCCAGAGGGCCACAGCCAGAAAGGATCTTCTCAGAAGAGTCCCCAAGGACTGCAGTTCCTATGAGCTAGCCACCAGGAGGAGCCTGCACCAACACTTTTTTCTTTTTACTGTAAAAGTGAATGGGTGGCTGCAGGAGCATGCACAGTGATCAGCGTGCACATGGGATCCCCACAGGCATACCAGGAAGACAGTGCTGGGATACAGAACAGGCTAAAATCATCCTGGGGCCATGTGAGTCTGGTGGTGGGCAGCTGAGTCAGGCTAGGCAGTGCATGCACTAACAAGCCATGGCTTCCAAGACGCCCACTGGGGAGAGCACTCCTTCCTGTGGTAGAACTAGAAGCACAGGTGGAAACCACCACCCCTGCAGAGGCTAGCATGCCCCTGCTGCCGTTTCTTACCCTGAGTGACCAGAAGCGACCAGGCAATTGAGCCAATGCGACTCTCTGGTATTGTAGCTGACCGCTCATCTGTTTCCTAAGTGTATGTTACTAAAGATGACCTGTCAGCAGCCTTACTAGTGTTAGAAACCAGGATTGCTGGTATGATTGCTTCTACCGCACAGGGAACAAGAAGAGTGACAGGTCTCCTTCCCCTAACCCTCCGATTCTGGAGCGAGAATGAGTTGATGAAGAAGAGGAGGCAGCTACAGGGGATTTGGCTGATTGTACTGCAGACACTTCTGCTTCAGAGAATACTGAGCAAGAGGAATCCCCAAGGACACCAGCCTCTCTAAGTCATAGAGGCTGCTGATCCAGTCACTTATACAGAAGATACGTGCAGCATTCAGGTTACCTCCAAACGAGAGTCCTGTGAATGTATATTCCTCCCTTGGGTGCTAGAGAAGATGGTAGCCTCTTTCTAGGCAGTTCCCTATGCACAGTTTCTCTCCAGTGCGCTTCAGCACAACATCCTGGCAGAGGGGAATGGATAGTTGCAGACTTTGGATTTCTGCATGTCCTTAACCCACAGGGCTCGATGGAGTCTCATCTGGTGGTTAGTAAGCCAGAATCTGTCTCAAGGCAGATCTTTTCTTCCAGTGTCTTGGAAGATTGTGACCACAGATGCCAGTCTCATAGGTCAGGGAAACGGTCATGGAGGACTTCACGGTCCAGGGGAGATGGTCCTTGGTGTAGCAGAGATTGACCATCAACATCCTAGAGCTACGAGCCATTCAGCTAGATTTGAGGTATTGAACATCCAGGTTGCAGGGCCACTGGTAAGGGTTCAGACCGACAATGCCACGGCAGTAACTTATGTCAACTATCAGGGTGGCATCAAGAGCCAGTTGGCACACAAGGAAGTTTGCTTACTACTTTCTTGGGCAGAGAATCATGTACCAATACTCTCTGCAGTTCACATCCCAGAGGTGGAAAATTGGAAGGTGGACTTTCTCAGCCACCAACAGATACACCCGGGAGAGTGGTCGCTGTCTCCCGAAGTGTTTCGGGAAATTTACCTGCCTGAGGGACGCCAGAGGTGGATCTACTTGCATCCTGATTTAACAACAAAGTCCAGAAGTTTGTTATCGAGCAAAGGCTTTTCTGGCTATAGGAGTGGATGCCCTGGTGATTCCATGGGCCCAGTTCTCCTTGATTTATGCCTTTCCCCAATTTCTCTACTACTGCATCTTTTGCGCAAAATTTGGGAGGCGTCATTCTAGTGGGGCCAGATTAGCCCAGGAGGCCTTGGCACCCAGATAATGAGGTTAACAGCGGACAGGCCTTGGCAGCTTCTGGTCCGATCCATTCTAGGGTCCTATATTCCACCCGAATTTACGTGGGCTACGTTTGATGGCATGGCCATTGCAGCCACGGTTTGAGAGATTGTGGGGTTTCAGGCCCTGTGTTATCTACAATGGTTAAAACAAGATTCTATCTGTGCTCAAGCATAGACTAAGAAAATGAACAGAAACTGAAAAATGATAGCTGCTAGCACGGGCAAATACATAATCATTCCACAATACAAATAAAACCAAAAAGTGCAGCACTTATCAAATAGGCAAACCAATAAAATAGAATCAAAAATGGTTAAATTAAGTATCCATTATACATCTAATGAATAGTCCATGTACAATTCACTATTTGAACTGTATTATTGATAAATCAGCAAGCACTAGTATAAAAATAGTCCATGATGTTCAGAAAAGCACATAGACAAAATCCTCTATAGATGAGACTGAAAGTGTAACACCATGTGAGGAAAGAAGGAGAGTAGTTTCACCCACACTTTGACAGTGAATCCACCACCACTGAATAAATGGAAGCTTACCAGAGCCTCTTGGCTTCCAAACTAATGGAGAGCCAATAACAGCATATGGGTAGTGCAGATCACTTTCCCAGATAAGTCATGTGAAGCTCTCAGCAGCATGAGTCTGTGTGGATCTTGATCAATTATCCCTCAAGAGAGTATTAAAAAACAATGGTCATACCGTAATCCAACTTAATAGTAGATTTATTAAATAGGTAACAATAGAGGAATGTACTGGCTAAAGGAACTGAAAGTGCCACATCCCAAGTATATTAGACAAAGAGAACTCCCTCACTGGGTTGGATTTTTTAGGCACAAATAGGGTCATGCACAGAATTTCTTAAAATGATCAAAGTTTATTACATAGCCATCTTAAAAGACATCCAAAAGACATCAGTAAAAACAACAAGCAGATGGACAGTTGTATAACATCAAATATGAGAAGCACCAATAGCATCTAATGCATTTCGGATATTGTCATTCTTCAGAGGTGCTTCAGTAATGATAGCTTTGTCAGTAATGCAAATCTGAAAAAAAATATATACAAAGTCATACCAATTAAAAACATAATGGAAAGGCAAAATTGGGTGGAGCATGTACATACTAAACACTGGCTTACCTCTCCCTATGAGGAAAGGAAAATTACTCAGGACAAGAAGTTGTTAATCTCAATAGGTTCAAGGGGTCTTGAATACCCAAATATTTAAGGTCACTGGCCAATGATGGTGTAGTCAGGGTGATACGGACCTCCTGCGGAACGCGGCGACCCAGGTCCCCCACAAGGGGTCCGTGGTACCGCCCAAAGGAGAGGAGAGGGGAGGGAATGGAGGCAGATCAAAGAAGCCCTGGAGAGAGCCCTAATGTATCGCTAAACAACTGAAAAAATAGAAAAACAAAAATTGACAATTGGACACTAGTAGCAAAGTGAGTTTTACACCTATTATAATACGCGATCAAAAGCAGTCCAAAAATATCATAAGCTCTATGCAATGTGGCACACCTGTCATATGATCAAAAGGGGGGTGCATCTGGCGTGGAGCGGTGAGTTCAAACAGCGGACCACCCTCAGTCATTGAAAACACTAAGAACAGATACTTCCTCTGGGACAACATGTTCTAACGAAACACAATGGTATCTTTCCTAGAATCAAATTTTTGATTCTATATAGGGTTCACTGGGATAGAGCCCTATTACAATGCAAGGCATGGTGGATTGCAAGATTCAATGCCACAACATTCCCGGGGTTAAATGACAATATTCCTTTCAAACCATTTCTTGGGGGGTTTGGAGAGGTAACTTTCTTGTTGTGTTTTTTTTTTTTTTGTCTGTCTGCATTCTAGCATTATTTTTGATCTTATTTGTGCTCATTTATTATACTATGATTCAATGTTTCTAATGGATAAATACATATGTTGGTTGGTGTGTGTCTTCTTTGTGTTTGCTGGCAACCCGTGGGTCTGTATAGTTTTCACATGTTTATTTTATCCCTTTTGACTATTTTGTACAGCTTTGATATTTTCCATGGCCTTATGTGGGCGGGGTGGTTGCTGCCCCTCTGGCGGCACGCTGCTGCCTCAGTTCTCCTACCCGGCGCACCCAGGCCGTCTGCCTCATTGGCTTAGGTGGCCGGTCCCTCCACCCTATGTGGATGGTAATGGCTTTAGCCATTCCCTTACACCGACGCAGCATGACATCATATGTTAAGGACACTACCCACACTTTGAATCTATTGCAGGAAATCAAGTGGAGGGACAGCTACATCATCGCTACTGCTGATGTGGCATCCCTCTACACAATCATTTCATTTCCCACCAACAGGGTTTAGAGGCAGTTAAATATTTCCTTGATCTGGACAGTGCTCTTCCTTTAAGACAGAGAGAGAATGTATTTTGGACCTCCTAACGTTTGCAATGCATCATCATTTTTTTGGTTTGGAGGATCTTTTTTCTTGCAGCAATGCAGTGTGGCTATGGGGGCCAAGTTTGCCCCCAGCTTAGCCAATTTGTTTATGGTCTGATGTAAGGAGGACGTCATCATTGGTGACCGACTGCCACAGCTGGTTCTGTGGCTGAAGTTCATCGATGACGTCCTCCTCCTATGGGATGGGGACTCCATGTCACGGGATTTGTTTATGTCCAACTTGAATACCAACTATTGGGGGATTAGTTTACAGTATAATATCAGCAAGGAGCAGATCTCCTTCCTGGATTTATGGCTTATTGTCAAGGACAACCAGATAACAACTATTACACATTTCAAAGAAACGGATCACAACAGTTTTATTCCCGTTGATGGTTGTCATCATTCTTCATGGCTCAAGGCGGTCCCCAAAAGACAATTTATGCTCCTGAAGTGAAATTGCACTTTAAATAGTGATTTCCTGGTACAGGCGGAACAACTCAAATCAAAATTTATGGACAAGGGATACGATAAGAATTGCTTGAGTCTGCCATTAGAGAAGTGGCATGTATAGAGAGGAATGATTTGTTGCAGTAGCGGACTAGGACAAATCTCAATGATACATTCAGGAACATCCTTCTCTACACAATACTATGCTATCAAAAAATCTTTCAGAAACATTGGTTGGTTCTGAAAAATGATACCATACTGGGTCCAATTCCAGTGTCAGTGTGCCCCAATGTCATTTTCAGAGGGGTCACATCTCTGAGACACAGAATTGCCCATAATGTAGTTGACCGTCCAATCAACCAACTTTTTTTCAAGAACTGAAAGGCTATTTCCCATGCCATAGATGTAACATCTGTGCATTTAATTCATAGAGAGGTTTCGTTCTGAACAGACAGGACGTGAATATCAGATTAATTCCTTTATAACCTGCTCCACAAAGAATGTGGTTTACATGATATAGTGTAAATGTGGGAAACTATAAGTGGGGCGTACGATTAGGGCCCTACAGGTCAGATTGGGTGTTACGTAGGTAACATCAAAAGAGGTTCCCCAAACACAGCGTGTCCAAACACTATGATCAGTGTCACCACAGGAATCCCCATAATACTCTCTTCATGGCTATAGATAAAATCACCCCAAACTGGAGAGGATGTAATATCAAGAGGGAAATTTCCTTTATGGAGGTACAATATATCACCTCAAATCTTAGGTTCCATTCGGACTTAACGTCGAATGGGATGTAAATTGTTTTATTAATAATAGCTAAATATCTGTGTCTTAATATATGTGTCAGCTTTATCCTTTTTATTGCTTTTTTCTGTTACTTTAAGGATGTATGCACAGCATGCAGAAGGTCTCACCCCATCTCCTGCATATAGGATATACAACCATTTTCTCGCCTATCATAGGGCGTTTTTTCCATTCATAGGAAATTTGGTTCTATTCAAGTACCAAGTCTCCCCACTAGATGGTGACAGTTTATTTATTTATATCCTTTCAACCATTTGTTAATTATACATTTTCTTTAATGGTTTTACTGATATATATAAAGTGTTGTTCATTCATATGAAAGAAACCTTTTAAGCATACACATTGCCCTTTGTTGTAATGGCTGTATGCTTGGCGGAAGTGAGAACTTCCTCCCTCAGCCTTGTGTGTTTTAGCAGCATGATGCACGTCTGGTAGGCACGCCCCTGACAATGTCAATCTTGTGATGAAACTAGTTGGGTGGACCAGACTTGCCATACCACACTCCTATGGCCGTTCAGCTTGTTTGCTTGGATCTCCTTATTGCTGCAGCATTGTTTATGTGATCATTTCATCTACCCAAATGTGAGTGTAATGGCTCTTTTACCTATGGTCTTTTTTTTTTTTAATACTCTCTTGAGGGATAATTGATCAAGATCCACACAGACTCACGCTGCTGAGAGCCTCACATGACTTATCTGGGAAAGTGATCTGCACTCCCCATATGCTGTTACTGGCTCTCCATTAGTTTAGAAGCCAAGAGACTCTGGTAAGCCTCCATCTATTCAGCGGTGGTGGATTCACTGTCAATGTGTGGGTGAAACTACTCTCCTGCTTTCCTCACATGGTGTTACTCTTCCAGTCTCATCTATGGAGGATTTTGTCTATGTGCTTTTCTGAACATCATGAACTATTTTTATACTAGTGCTTGCTGATTTATCAATAACACAGTTTAAAATGGTGAAATGGGGCGTGGCCTGAAGCGGAAGGCAGTGGACATCTTTCTACAGGGCTCTGTATGCCCAAGAGCTAAATCCACTAACATTCATGGATTACAAGTATACACATCCCCCACCTTTCCCAGCAAAAATTAAGTAGAGAGGAAGGCAGACTGCTGAGCTTCAGACTCACCTCAGAGCTCTCACCCAGACGGCCGCAGCCATCTTGCGGCCTAACCCCATCTGCGGACCACTCAGCATTAAACCGCCTCAGCACACCATCTACACAGCCATCCACATGGCTCCCCACTTTGCCCTACCATTCGGCACACACTCTAGGCCGACAGCCCTACAATTAGACCCACAGTGCACCGAGGCCTAACGGCAGCTGGGAAGCCGTGGCCTCGATTTCCGCCTACGGCAAGCGGTACCTTCTGGAGACCTCAGAGGGTACTCTGGAGAAGCCACGACACCTTCCTCGGGACCCCTGCAAGAAGTAAAACCCGCAAATTCACACGGGCCCCACAGCACGGCCCTGAGGCCTAACACGGTGGCCATATTGGCACACCCACCGCAGCCACAGCTACCATCTCAGATCTTAATCCCTCATCTAACTTTAAAAATACACCAAAGACCATCCTGCCAGCACCTGAGAGACTAACCATAGGTGCAGAAAGGACCCAAAACTAACAACACGGGAGCAGTGGAGAAGACATCTGGGGTGTACCAAGATGGCTGATTAACCCCTTCTCCGCTGCAGCCCTGGGAAACTAAAGAACATAGCAAGTAAATATCATCAGACAACTATCGCCTCATCCCTATTATAGGACCACGGCACAGGGGACTCCAGGGATGACAAGGAAAAAAAACCCATCCACCAGAACCACGCAAACTCACCAAATTCTTCCCTAGCACCTCAGCCCAGGACTCACAACATAATACCCACGGCACCCACAGAATAAAGCCCATGGACCACAATAGAGCTGACCCATCATCCCCAACCAGATCCACATCACCCCTGATTGACTGCACCACACTCCCTGACAAAAAAAGACCTCAGACCCCCAGAAAAGAGCCGCATCATCTCCCTTCTCATCGCCCTCACAACTAGCGCAGGTGAGTAAAAAACACCTCACCTACAAGCGACATAATGCTGCGGACACAGAAACAGAACATGAGGAGCAGAACCCATCTTTATCTGTGCTACCCACTACTGATAATCCAGTCTCAGAAAACACACTAAAACAAATGTTGCTATCACTACAATGTGACCTTAGGAAAGATCTAAACAGATCAATATCACTCATCCAGAATCAAATTGATGATCTGGGAGACCGCACCCATACTATGGAAAATCAACTCCATACATAGGCCACAGCATATAACGATTTAGTAGACGCACATCAAGCTCAAAAAGAACAAATACAACGCATGTCTGCTAAAATAATAGACCTTGAGGATCGTTCCAGACAGAACAACCTCAAGATCAGAGGCATTCCAGAAAGTATCACCCCAGTGGATCTCCCAGCATTCCTTCAACAACTTTTCGTGTCCCTGGACCCAGCACTCACAAAATTAGAATTGGCCATTGACAGGGCACACAGGATCCCTAAGCCTTCACACGTCCCAGAGGACAAACCAAGAGACGTACTTATGTGCCTCACCACCTACCAGGCAAAGGAACACATTCTCCAAGCTGCTAGGAGAACCCCTGTTTTCCCTGATCCATACAAAAATCTGAGAATATATGCAGACATATCTGCAGCCACTGCGCAAAAAAGAAAAGAATTCTCCCCCTTCACTACAGTCCTAAGAGACCACAACATCCCTTACCGATGGGGCTTTCCTGCAAAAGTCACAGCCACGTACCTTGGCAAAGCAGTCACCATCCTGGATCTAAAGCAAGGATTGAAACAGCTCCAGAATTGGGGTATTTACCCCTCACCAAAACACCCAACTTCAAGCGAGGCACCCGCACACCGTCTTCCCGAGCCATGGCATTCGGTTGATACAACCTAACTGAACACTGAATAGTCAACACCTGACTATAACCGGTACCTGACGGTCCAATAACTGTTACCACTTCAGCACATGTTCCCCAGTGCTGCAACCCAATTCAAGGTTCTCTCTTTGTTTCTTATTTTATTGGTTGGAAATTTTAGTTCAGTTCAAATTCGATGTTTGTACTCAATTTCGCTCCCTACAGGGGCAACAAATGTGACCGACATGACAGATATAACTATTTCATCACCTTTTCCTTCTCACTCCTGCTCTTCTTCTCTCTACTTTCCCCTACCCCGCCCCCTCCACCCCACCACAACATACGCGGTCTCTATCGGATAAGGATGATCAATAGATCACATATGGTCTCCCAAACTTCTAATTGTAGCTCTGTAGGGATGAAATTTTCACTAACCCGACCTAGGCATAATTAATCTGTACGCCCAAAACACGTCCAGGAAGAAATTTTTTAAGTCCATAGCCGCCAAAATGTAACCGTTCGCAGCAAACCCAATCATTGTGTGCGGAGACTTCAATGAAGTCATCGATCCTAGCAACTCTCGTAGACCCTCAACCTCATTATCCTCTTTTCTGAAGCAAGAAAACCTATATGACTCATGGAGATGCATCAGCGGCAGCAAGAGGTACTACACCTTCTATTCTCCAGCCCACCACGTGTATTCTAGAATCAACCTATTTCTTACTGACCAGTACACACTTCAGCGGGTCACCTCCGCTAAGATTGGGGTAATCACATGGTCCGACCATGCCCCTATATATCTCCACCTTAAATTATCCACACGACTACCCCACCCACCACCATGGAGACTCAATGCCTCCATCCTCATGTCTAAATACCCTCAAGAACATATCAAAGAAGAAATTACCCACTTCTTCCAAACTAACTCGGCTTCAACAACTGATCCCATGATTTTATGGAACGCCCATAAAGCATACATCAGAGGCATACTAATAAAACTAGCAACCCAAGAGAAAAGAAAAAGAAATAATACCATTAATACTCTCCTAACCCAGATTCTAAAAATTAGAACAACTCAATAAAAGCAAAGTAGATCTGGATATATTAACCACTTCAGCCCCGGAAGGATTTCCAGCTTTAGGACCGGAGCCCTTTTTGCGATTCGGCGCTGCGTCGCTTTAACTGAAAATTGCGCGGTCGTGCGACATTGTACCCAAACGAAATTTGCGTCCTTTTTTTCCCACAAATAGAGCTTTCTTTTGGTGGTATTTGATCACCTCTGCGTCATTTCTGATCGCCGCTATAAACAAAAGAAGAGCGACAATTTTGCAAAAAAACCCAAATTTCTTACTTTTTGCTAGAATACAAATCCAAAAAAAAAATATAAAAAAACATTTTTTTTCACCGTTTTTGGCCGATTTATATTCTTCCTCATATTTGCGATAAAAAAAATCGCAATCGGCGTTTATTGATTGGTTTGCGCAAAAGTGGTCGCGTTTACGGATGGTGAGAATTCATTTCTGGGGTTTTTATTTTTTTTTTATTTTTTACTAAAAATGGCGGCGATCTGCGATTTTTAGCGGTACTGCGATATTGGGGCGGACATGTCGGAACGTTTTGACACTTTTTTGGGACCATTGGCATTTATACAGCGATCAGTGCTATAAAAATGCACTGATTACTGTGTAAATGCCATTGGCAGTGAAGGGGTTAACCTGCAGGGGGCGCGCTAAGGGTTAACTATGTTCCCTGGGCGTGTTCTAACTTTATTGGGGACTGCCTATCTGGGGAAGGGAAGTTATCACAGCCTTCACGTAAAGGAAGGCTGTGATCACAGCCCTTCCCCCTCACACAGAGCGGAGGTCCGTGTTTACATACACGGACCTCCGCTCATTCGCTCCGGGGGGGCCATCGCGGGTAGCCGGCGGCAATCGAAGCCGCCGCACCCGCTCCCTGGCCCTCCCCGAACACAGTGAGCGCGCGTTATCGCAGCCGCCGTCGTATGACGGCGTTTTGCGATAACGAACCACTTTGTCGCCGTCAGATGCCGATCGGCAAGTGGTTAACAAAACTAAAATCCTTAAAAACCCAACTCAGTGACACACTCCGACACTCCTTCGATTTCTATATCAAAAGACTTTGTCTGTCCTTTTATGCCTCAGGAAATAGACCAGGAGCACTCTTGGGTAAACAATACAAAGGAAAATGAATAATGGGAGAATCTCTTATCTTAAAGATAATGCAGGCTTCCGGTTCCGGCGCCTCATGAGGGAAGAGTGAGCGCGCACAGCTCCGCTCACACAGGCACTAATACAGCCAGTTACACCGGGACTCAGCGCTATTAAATCAGCAGCCAAGCAAGGGGAAGCTCCCAGGCACCTGATGGACCGCTTTTTAACAACTCCGCGGTCGGAGCCAGCCGATCCGGGCTGTGCAGAAACAACAGCCCAGAAGCCTGGGTGTACCAAGATGGCCGCGACCGCGGATCAGGCGGTGCTGTTGATGGATACGCAGGCCCCGGAGCCCAGCAATACTGAAACGCCAGATGAGTATACTAAAATAGCTCAGGCAGTAGCAGCTCTTCTGCTCCCTAACATATCACAGGTTGTAGACACAGCAGTCCAAACGGGGATGACACAGCTGAAGAGGGAGCTGGGTGAGCAGGCCCGCAGACTCTCTGCAGTAGAAGCAAGGGTGTCAGACATTGACGATGAACTATATCAGATGTCAGGCACAATGGACACACATGATAAAGCTTTCTCAGCTATACAAGAAAAGCTCGAGGACCTTGAAAATAGGTCCAGAAGGAGCAACCTAAGAATAATATAGGGAGAGTTTTGTTCCCCAGAGGGGATTATGCGGTGCTAAAAGATTGATCAAAAACCAATGGAATTGTTTAAAGTAAAACAATGAATCTTTATTTAGACAATATAATAGTTTGTAGATTATACATAGATAAAAAATCAAAGTGTTCCAAATGTTACATGAGAGGAGCACAGCCACATATTCTGTTGGCTTCAGTCAGCTGTTATCCCAACCGGTTTCACCCCCATGGGCTTCTTCAGGGGATTATGCTGAACTCCAAGCTCCAAATCAATGGAATAGGCACGCACAACCGCCAGGGTACGGTGGCCCCGTCCCAGCTGGGTGGCAACTGCAGGTGATGATGAAGAATAATAGGCCTACCTGAGGACTGTCCTAATAATGCTTTGACACACATATGCTCCTCTCGCATCCCTGAGGCGCTTGGCCTACCTGCACCCTGCACCGTCGAACGTGCACACAGAATAGGCCCACCAGATCCCAACCGCAAATCACCCAGAGCAGTCATAGCTAAATATCTTAACTATGCTGACAAGCTGGAAATACTTCGGGCCTTCAGGAAAAACCGTAACCTAAAGGTAGAAGGAGCTAGTCTACTCTTGTTCGCCGATTATTCAGCAGAAGTATACAAAAGACGCAAAGCCTTTCAGGCGGTCTGCTCAGAACTATACAAACAAAAGATACGCTTCTCCCTGGCCTTCCCGGCGACACTACGGATCCAAACAAACGATGGCAAACAGCTATCCTTCCAAACCCCCAGAGAGGCAGAGACTTTCCTCAGATCCACGATCTCTACACAAACCAGCCCCTCTACCACCCAGGGCCTGACCTCTCCGGGCTCCAGGGAGCAAAGGAGCCCCAGAAAGGATCCAGCAAAACGCCTGCGCCTCAACAACATCGGGGGCTCATCCCCGCTTCCAACTTGAAATATCCTCACTCACTTTCATAAACACTAACCAGGATATCTACAGGGCCTACTAGCCCCCTAACCACTGTCTAGATGAAAGCACCCCAGATACCTTCTATCTGGTGATAATCAACCCGCTTGAACCAGTTCATGCATTTTTGGCTGAGACTTCCCCCCAGTTTGTTTATTACCTGTATCTCGGCCTGTTGAGCGGACTAGCCGCGCAGTAGCGGTGTTACTCATGAGGAAAAAAGCGAAGTGCAGAAAGTTTGATTTATTGTTCTGTGTACTAATGTTCCTATTTGTCTTCTACAGCTATCACCCCACTTCTTGTTCTCGTCTTCCACGGGAAAAGACTGCCGATATTCACCCTAGAGAGCTCAAACCCACATCTCTGCAAAATCGTGAGTCCTTCTTACTTATCACACTGACACTATCTAGTTCCTGTACCAGATCCCAAATTTGCCGCATACATTCTTACGGGTAGTATCATGGAATGTTAGGGGACTACGGTCCCCCTCCAAACGGACCAAAGTCCTCAGACACCTCAAAAGCCTCCGCACTGATGTGGCTCTACTCCAGGAGTCTCACCTCAGTGCGGACGACTACCATCGCCTCCGAAAGTTCTGGGTAGGGAGCGTCCATGGCTCACCTGCGGCAGGCAGGAAGGCCGGAGTTATTATCCTTTTACACAAAAAGCTACAACCAACCATCCTAGAGGTGAAACACGATTCCATGGGCCGTTTTGTGACGATACACCTTAGATTCCAGGCGAAAGAGATCATGATCTCCAATATATACGCACCAAACTCACCCACCCTGTCATTCTTCCAGGAAGCGACGAGATGGGTGATGCACAAACCACACCTCCCCCACCTGGTTGGAGGTGACTTCAACACGGTGAATAACCCAGCAGAGGATAGGACCCCCCACAAAGTCCCCCAACGATGCACCAACATTCAAAACACTCCATCATTATTAGAACGATTTGCCTCAGACACAAACTTAATTGACACCTGGCGCCTAGCCCATCCCATGGGTAGAGACTACACATTTCACTCCCCTCCTCATGGGTCGTTAAGTGGA
>BLSH010271815.1:91471-101938 GCA_018402905.1 Glandirana rugosa | reverse complement strand
GTCTACATTGCTGGTTTAAAAAAAAAAATATTCTAAATACTACATTTGAGGCCAGCGGTGCATTTCTTGCACAAAAATAAAAAGTGCATCTACATCGCTGGTTTAAAAAAAAAGAATAATAAATAGTGCTACATAGTACATTTGCACCTTGCTGTGCATTTCTTGCACAAAATTAAAAAGTGCGTCGACATTGCTGATTTAAAAATAAAAATAAAAAATAGTGCTACATAGTACATTTGCACCTTGCTGTGCATTTCTTGCACAAAAATAAAAAGTGCATCTACATTGCTGGTTTGAAAAAAAAATTCTAAATACTACATTTGCATCCAGTGATGCATTTCTTGCACAAAAATAAAAAATGTGTCTACATTGCTGGTTTAAAAAAAAAATATTCTTAATACTATATTTGCGGCCAGTGGTGCAATTCTTGCACAAAAATAAAAAGTATGTCTACATTGCTGGTTTAAAAAAAAAAAAAATTCTAAATACTACATTTGCGGCCAGCAGTGCATTTCTTGCACAAAAGTAAGAAGTGCATCTACATTGCTGGTTTAAAAAAAAAAATTCTAAATACTACATTTGCGGCCAGCGGTGCAGTTCTTGCACAAAAATAAAAAGGGTGTCTACATTGCTGGTTTAAAAAAAATATTCTAAATACTACATTTGAGGCCAGCGGTGCATTTCTTGCACAAAAATAAAAAGTGCATCTACATTGCTGATTAAAAAAAAAAAGAATAATAAATAGTGCTACATAGTACATTTGCACCTTGCTGTGCATTTTTTGCACAAAATTAAAAAGTGCATTGACATTGCTGATTTAAAAAATAAAAATAAAATAGTGCTACATAGTACATTTGCACCTTGCTGTGCATTTCTTGCACAAAAATAAAAAGTGCGTCTGCATTGCTGGTTTAAAAAAAAAATATTCTAAATACTACATTTGCGGCCAGCTGTGCATTTCTTGCACAAAAATAAAAAGTGTGTCTACATTGCTGGTTTGAAAAAAAAAAAATCGAAATACTACATTGGCATCCAGCGGTGCATTTCTTGCACAAAAATAAAAAGTGCGTTTACATTGCTGGTTTAAAAAATATATATATTTTAAATACTACATTTGTGGCCAGCGGTGCATTTCTTGCTCAAAAATAAAAAGTGTGTTTACATTGCTGGTGTAAAAAAAATATTCTAAATACTACATTTGCGGCGAGCGGTGCAATTCTTGCACAAAAATAAAAAGTACGTCGACATTGCTGGTTTAAAAAAAAAAATATTCTAAATACTACATTTGAGGCCAGCGGTGCATTTCTTGCACAAAAATAAAAAGTGCATCTACATCGCTGGTTTAAAAAAAAAGAATAATAAATAGTGCTACATAGTACATTTGCACCTTGCTGTGCATTTCTTGCACAAAATTAAAAAGTGCGTCGACATTGCTGATTTAAAAATAAAAATAAAAAATAGTGCTACATAGTACATTTGCACCTTGCTGTGCATTTCTTGCACAAAAATAAAAAGTGCATCTACATTGCTGGTTTGAAAAAAAAATTCTAAATACTACATTTGCATCCAGTGATGCATTTCTTGCACAAAAATAAAAAATGTGTCTACATTGCTGGTTTAAAAAAAAAATATTCTTAATACTACATTTGCGGCCAGTGGTGCAATTCTTGCACAAAAATAAAAAGTATGTCTACATTGCTGGTTTAAAAAAAAAAAAAAAATTCTAAATACTACATTTGCGGCCAGCAGTGCATTTCTTGCACAAAAGTAAGAAGTGCATCTACATTGCTGGTTTAAAAAAAAAAAATTCTAAATACTACATTTGCGGCCAGCGGTGCATTTCTTGCACAAAAATAAAAAGTGCGTCTACATTGCTGGTTTTAAAAAAAAATATTCTAAATACTACATTTGCGGCCATTGGTGCATTTTTGCACAAAAAAAGTGTGAATACATTGCTGGTTTAAAAAAATAATAATAAATAGTGCTACATAGTACATTTGCACCTTGCTGTGCATTTCTTGCACAAAATTAAAAAGTGAGTCGACAATGCTGATTTAAAAAAAAAAAAAATAGTGCTACATAGTACATTTGCACCTTGCTGTGCATTTCTTGCACAAAATTAAAAAGTGTGTCTACATTGCTGGTTTAAAAAAAAAGAATAATAAATAGTGCTACATAGTACATTTGCACCTTGCTGTGCATCTCTTGCACAAAATTAAAAAGTGTGTCGCACAAGTTAAACGCCTTCCTCAGGTGCTTGTAGCCGACAGAACCTTCAATGTTCTATGGTAGGCCCGAATGGCGCTCAACGAATGGTGAGACTAGAAGAAGTACAGGTGATAGTAGATTGGGTGGCTGACAATGCCTCCAGTTCCTTCACATTGTCTCCCACCCGGTCCCTTGCTGAAAGCTCAGAGTTGGCACCTGAACCCCATGGCCATCTGTCTTTCACCTCAGCCCCTTGTAAATCAGCCAAGCAGTCTGAGCCCCAAGTCATGCAGCAGTCTCTTATGCTTTTTGATGACTCTGCTGGTGTGCTTTCCGTGGGCCATCCACATAGCCCTGCCCCAGAAGTGGAAGAAATTGAGTGCACTGATGCCCAACCACTTCTGTTTCAGGATGAGGACATGGAAACACCACCGCAGCACGTCTCTAATGATGAGGAAACACACGTGCCAACTGCTGCGGCTTTCTACAGTGTGCAGACTGACAAGGAGGGCAGTGGTGAAGAGTGGGTGGAAGATGATGTGGAGGATGATGAGGTCCTAGACACCACATGGAATGAAGGTCATGCGAGTGACGTGTGCAGTTTGAAGGAAGAGGTGGTGGTCGCACAGAGGCACCAGCACAGCAAAAGAGAAAGCAGGTTGCAAAAGCGAAGCGACCATCCCCTAGACAGTACGCCTGCTGCTACCCACTGCATCCAGGGACCTAGCACACCAAAGGCAGCTCAAAGGAATTCCCTGGCGTGGCAGTTCTTCAGACAATGTTCTGACGACAAGACACAAGTGGTTTGCACGCTGTGCAATCAGAGCCTGAAGCGAGGCATAAATGTTCTTAACCTGAGCACAACCTGCATAACCAGGCATCTACATGCAAAGCACGAGCTGCAGTGGAATAAGCACCTCAAAATCCAAGAAAGGCCTCGGGCTCCTCCTGCTTCCTCTTCTGCTGCTGCCTCGGCCTCTTCCTCCACCTCTATAGTGCCAGTGTCACCTGCCACCCAGCAAACAGACGATGTGACAGCAATGCCACCATGTCCGCCACTGTCCCCAAGCATTTCAACACGGTCCCATGGAAGCTTACAGCTGTCCATCTCCCAAACACTGGAGAGAAAGAGGAAGTACCCCCCTACCCACTCGCGATCCCTGGCCCTGAATGCCAGCATTTCAAAATTCCTGGCCTTTGAAATTCTGTCATTCCGTCTGGTGGACACGGACAGTTTTAAAAACCTGATGGCGGTGGCTGCCCCACAGTACGTGGTACCCAGCCGCCACTACTTTTCCAGGCGAGCCATCCCTTCCCTGCACAAACAAGTCGGGGACAAGATCTAGTGTGCACTGCGCAACACCATCTGTGGCAAGGTCCACATAACCACTGATATGTGGACCAGTAAGCATGGACAGGGACGCTATATCTCGCTAACTGCACACTGGGCAAATGTAGTGGCGGGTGGGCCTGAGGCGGATAGCAGTTTGGCGCATGTCCTTCCGCCACTGAGGATTGCAGGGCATTTCTCTTTGCCTCCTGTGGCCTCCTCCTCCTTCTCCGCTTCCTTCTCCTCTACCACCTCCTCATCCGGTTAGCGTAACACCTTCACCACCAACTTCAGCACATCCAGGGGGAAACGACAGCAGGCTGTTTTAAAACTGATATGTTTGGGGGATAAACCCCACACTGCGCAGGAGCTGTGGACGGGCATTGAACAACAGACTGATGAGTGGTTGTTGCCACTGAGCCTCAAGCCCGGCCTGGTGGTGTGCGATAATGGGCAAAATCTCGTAGTAGCTCTCGGCCTAGCCAGTTTGACGCACATCCCTTGCCTGGCGCATGTGCTGAATTTAGTGGTGCAGAAATTTCTAAAAAACTTCCCGGATATGTCAGAGCTGCTGCAGAAAGTGCGGGCCGTCTGTGCGCACTTTCGGCATTCTCACCCTGCTGCTGCTCGCCTGTCTGCGCTGCAGTGGAACTTCGGCTTTCCCGCTCCCTGCCTCTTATGCGATGTGCCCACAAGGTGGAACTCCACCTTGCATATGCTGCAGGGACTGTGCGAGCAGCAGCAGGCAATTGTGGAGTTTCAGCTGTAGCACCTACGGGTCAGTTACTCTGCGGAACAGCACCACTTCACCACCAATGAGTGGGCCTCCATGCGAGACCTGTGTACCATATTGTGGTGTTTCGAGTACTTCACCAAGATGGCCAGTGCCGATGACGCTGTTCTCAGCGTTACTATCCCACTTCTATGTCTCCTTGAAAAAACACTTCGGGCAATGATGGAAGAGGATGTGGCACAAGAGGAAGAGGAGGAGGAAGAGGGGTCATTTCCACGGTTATCAGGCCAGTCATTCACAAGTGGCTCGGAGGGTGGGTTCCTGCACCAGCATAGGCCAGGTAAAACATTTTCAAGCCAGGGCACAGTTCTGGAGGATGAGGAGGACGAGGATGATGATGAGGAGGAGGATGAGGAACCATGTTCACAGCAGGGTGGCACCCAACGCAGCTCGTGGGCATCACTGGAGCGTGGCTGGGGGGATACGGAGGACACAGATGATACACCTCCCACAGAGGACAGCTTGTCTTTGCCTCTGGGCAGCCTGGCACACATGAGCGACTACATGCTGCAGTGCCTGCGCAATGACAGCCGAGTTGCCCACATTGTAAATTGTGCGGTTTACTGGGTGGCCACCCTGCTGGATCCCTGTTACAAGGACAATGTGCTGTCCTTAATTCCCTCACTGGAGCGTGATCGGAAGATGCGCAACTACTAGCACACGCTGGTAGACGCGCTGCTGAGGGCATTCCCAAATGACACCGGGGGCTCAGTTCAAGCACAAGGCCAGGCAGAGGAGGAGAAAGAGGTCGCCAACGCAGCTGTGGCACCTCAGCCAGCACCTCAGAAGGCAGGGTTAGCATGGCCGAAATGTGGCAAAGCTTTGCCAGCAACACGCCACAACAAATAGCACCACCAGCTGATAGGCAATGTCTTAGCAGGAGGCAGCATTTCAGCAACATGGTGGAACAGTATGTGCGCACATGCCTACACGTACTGACTGATGGGTCTGCCCCATTCAACTTCTGGGTCTCCAAATTGGGCACATGGCCTGAGCTTGCCCTTTATGCTTTGGAGGGGCTGGCCTGCCCTGCAGCCAGTGTATTGTCTGAACGTGTGTTTAGCACGGCAGGGGGCGTTATTACAGACAAGCGCAGCTGCCTGTCCACAGCCAACGTGGATAAGCTAACGTTTATTAAAATGAACCAGGCATGGATCCCACAAGACTTGTCTACCTTTTGCAGGATAGACATTTATACCGGCCTCACACAGCCATTGATATACTTAAGTGAACTTATGAAAAATAAACCATGGTACATTTTATATGGAAAAAGTGAACCCGTGCTAGAACATCTCTGGATTTGTCTGCAGATAGTGATCTTTTTTTTTTTTTAATATGTCTCAATATTATTGGGGGGCTACCCCAATTAGAAAAAAAAACCCAAACAAACAAAAAACAGTGTTGGCTACCTCCTCCTCCTCCACCGCCACTTCCACCTACACCCCCACGGTCACCACCTCCTCAACCTCCTACTCCACATCCACCTCCTCCTCCATTTTTTTATGTGATTTTAAGTTATTTTCCTATCCACATTTGTTTGCATGACACTTGTCCTACTCTTACCCCCATTTTGCTTCCTTTTGCAACCCTCTAGCCCTTTCCAGGACTTTTTTAGAGCCATTTTAGTGCCCAAAAGTTCGGGTCACCATTGACTTCAATGGGGTTCGGGGTCAAGTTCAGGGCCGAACTCGAACTTTTTCGCGAAGTTCGGCTGAACCCAAACATCCAGGTACCCGCTCAACTTTAGTCCTAACCATGCGTAAAACAGTGTAAAATGCAATAGATAAATGGCATATATAGCAGTATATGTAAGCAGTTGTACCTAGAGTCTTTAGATTAGGCGAGATCCCGGTTGGAAACCGAGATGGGAGTTGCGTCTTTTCAGTTGTCGTGAAGAGTGGTTGTTATAGTTACCCATCCTTGGTTGAGGTGCGAGATAGTAAAGTGACCATACAATGAGGAACTTCAGCTTTGGTTGGAATGAGTATTGGAGTTGGAGTACTTTGGTAGTTTGGGTGAGTCTTTGCATGGGCTCCTTTGGTCCAGAGGTTGGGATGTCGAGTGGCTTGTAGAAGTTGTATTGGGATGAGCAGGGTTGCATAGGGATGAAGAGTTCCGCTTGTGATGGGTCATGGAAGGTCAGCTGTTCTCCACTAGATGTTTTGACTTGCAGGACAACCGGGAAGGCCAGGGTAAATTTTATCTGTTGTTGGAAGAGTTGCGAGCATATGGTCTGGATTGCTTTTCTCTTTTTCGAGACCTCAGCAGAATAATCGGCAAAGATCATGGTTTTTATGCCATCTATCTGTAGGGATCTGGTCTGCCTGAATTATTGTAGAATATTTTTTTTTTGGCATAGTTGAGATATCTAGCGATGATGGGTCTCGGGGTGTTTCGTTCTGTAGTGTATGGACCCAGACAGTGTGCTCTTTCCACCACTGCTGGGGTCTTTAGGTCTAGTGCTTCTGGGATGTAGCGTTCACAGAAGTCTGTTAGGTTTGGAGCTTGGAGTGTTTCTGGGACCCTCACAAAGCGCAAATAGTTCAGTGTCGATCGGTTCTCAAGGCCCTCCAATTTCTGGAGGAGAAATTGATTGTTTTTTTCTTATGTTTGTTCAGAGCCCTGCATCTGATACAGTTCATCTTCTAAATTAAAGATGCGGTGTTCAGCCTTGTTTAATCTGCCTGTGTGATCCATGAGTTCCCTTTTAATGAGGGCCATGCCTGCGCTCACTGCCCTTTCCACAGTGGCTTCTATGGTGGGGGTAAGGAGAGCAGCCACTGCCTGTGCTATGCATGTGATGTCCTTATCCCCTCTGTCCTGGGGGGGAGGATAGGGGATGCTCCTACCTCCATGTGTATGCCCTCTTGTACCTCCTATAGGCTGGGTGGAAGTGCGGCTGTGATGGCTGGAGCTGGGACTGTGCCTGGGAGAACCGCAGCTGAGTAGGCCGGAGCCACGGCCTCAATTTCTGACGTGGCGAGCCACGCTTGAGGTCTGGATTTTTCCAGGAAGCGATCTATAGATGCGGGGGGAGCCGCAGAGTATGCTGGTGGCCTTGGATGGATGATGGGATCGGTTTGCAAGGCAGATTTTTGGCCGTTCAGCGGGAGCTGAGCTGGGTGTCAGCTACTGCATACGGCGCCAGAACCAAAACTTTTTTTTTTAGTTTTTAGCTTTTTTTCTATTAGGTAACAAATAATCACCATTTATGTATACCCTTTATATTGATTTTTTTAAATGTAATATTTTTTTTATTCTGCATGTTTTTGAGGTTAAACAATACATATTTCCAAATGTAATTGAAATGTTATCAGTATATGTTTGCAAGTGTATTATTTATATGTTATTCACTTTATTCAGTTAATTATACTTTGGATTTCATTTACACAAATTAATATAGATTGTATTAAATTCTTTACCATGAGGTCTGAATTGCCTAAAGGTTTCATATACTTTCCTTGTTTTAAATAATGGATATGCTTGTCTCCATTGATGTGTTGGGCTGTTTAAGTAATTTCTTATATAACTAAACCTATTTGACATATGATGTACATTATTTGTTATATGTACATTGTTTTCTTAAAGGTTCATGTCTTACCCAATTAATGGGGACTTCGTAATTAGTTTACATGCAACACAAAATGCTAATCAGCCAATCACATGGCAGCAACTCAATGCATTTAGGCATCTAGATGTGGTGAAGATGACTTGCTGAAGTTCAAACCGAACATCAGAATAAGGAAGAAAGGGGTTTTAAGTGACTTTGAATGTAGCATGGTTGTTGGTGCCAGGCGGGATGGTCTGAGTACTTCAAAAACTGCTGATCTACTGGGTTTTTTCCCGCGCAACCATTTCTATGGTTTACAGAGAATGGTCTGAAAAAGAGAAAATATCCAGTGAGTGGCAGTTGTGTGTATGAAAATGCCTTGTTGATGTCAGAGAAGAACGGGCAGACTGGTTTGAGATGATAGAAAGGCAACAGTAACTCAAATAATCCCTCATTACAATCAACGTATGCAGAATACCATCTCTGAATGCCCAACACATCAAGCCTTGAAACAGATGGGCTACAGCAGCAGAAGACCACACTGGGTGCCACTCCTGTCAGTTAAGAGCTGGAAACTGAGGCCATAATTTGCACAGACTCACCAAAATTGGACAAGAGAAGATTGGAAGAATGTTGCCTATTCTGATGAGTCTTGATTTCAGCTGTGACATTCAATGGTTTCTTGAACATAACATTGAGTTCACTGTACTCCAATGGCCTCCACAGACACCAGATCTCAAGCCAATAGAGCACCTTTGGGATGTGGTGGAATGGGAGATTCACATCATGGGTGTGCAGGCAACATATCTGCAGCAACTGCTATGTCAATATGGACCAAAATCTCCAAGGAATGTTTCCAACACCTTGTTGAATTTATGTCATGAAGAATTAAGGCAGTTCTGAAGGCAAAAGGTCCAACCCGGTACTAGAAAGGTGTACCTAATAAAATGGCAGGATAATGTATGTATTGGTGCTGTGCAATTGGTGGTGTATGACTGACACCATTCACTCTTGACCATACATTGCCAGTTGTTGATAAATAACTCTCATCTTCACTTCCAAAAAATGTGTGTAAAATAACTCTCATTTTGGTATTTACTAATTACTCCATGAGAGTTATTTTGTTTTGTGTCTGAGCATGCTCAGTTGTGCTCAGCTGTGCTCTGTGCCTTGGAGTAAGGAGACAGGGTATTTATCTCTTCTCAGACTTTTTAAGATATTTCAGTGTAGAAATCACTTTTTCACACAGTTTAAAAGCAGATTATCTTTAAACAATAAACCGCATATTTTAGTACAATTTAGGGGATCAGATCATGCTCCAAACATTATTTCTATTTTTTTTTCGTTTACAAAAGATATTTTATTTAGAAGCTTAAGAGAACATACAGATTTTAGATACAGAATAGCATATGTTCACAATACGTGGTACAGAATAGACATTAAATTATTATCTAGCGGGAGAGGAGAAGAAAATAAAAAAAAAATAAAACCATTATATTGTGTGAGATTCAGATTGGGATATTGAGAGTAATGTAGCTGTAAATATATTTCAGCTTTGTTCGACATCTTAAGAGTTGACCCAATAATTCAATTTTTTATGAAAGCTTTTTAAGTTATGATTGAGGGTGAAGTGTATAAGTTTGGTTCTTTTAATGAGCTCCATTCTAGACAAAACCTGTGACCATGGTAGGGTTGTTGATCTCCAGTTAAAAGCAATCATCCATTGAATTGCACTGCATAATGAATGGATTAATTTATTGCATGGTGGTGGGATATTGGGAATGGTACAGTACAATAGACATATCTGAGGTGTTAATGTAATATCTTTGGCTGCTATCTTACATGCCAGAGTGGTGGCTTGTTGCCAGGTGTACTGAAGATGGCTACAACTCCAAAAAAGTGTGGAGCATTGTTCCCGGTTCTGTGCATCCTCTGAAGCAGTTTGGGGAAGACGTTGGGTAGAGGAAATATACTTTGGAAGGGGTCATATACCATCTGATGAATAGCTTCAATGGGTTTTCTCTAATGGAAACCGAGCAGCTGCCCTTTGTAAGATTATTTATCATAATTTGCCATTCAGTGGTAGTAAAAGAGAAGTTTAGCTCAGCCTCCCAGTGTGTCATGGGATTGGTTTTGTCTAATTGGTTGTTGTTATTGATAGTGTTGAGCGAACCCGGACTGTAACGTTCGGGTCCGTACCGAACTTTAGGGTGTCCGTGGCACGGACCCGGACCCGGACATTTCAAAAATCGTTCGGGTTCGCCCTCCGACTCGATTTGAAGAGAAAATGATGGTGACTTACCGTTTAATACTATTTATTAGAATGTTTCCCGTCGACGAGCCAAAGGTAATCTCTTTTGGGTAACTTCGATAAGTAGTCTACCATATACTGGGGAAGGTTTCATATAAAGGAGATGGGTTGCAGAAGGGGTTTGACGAAGTCTCCTACGTGTCTTGGCCCTTGTTACGAGGTGTGAAAAAACCTCAACATCGGTAGAAGTCATGTGGACCGTTGTTCGGTGGTGAGACCGTACATTCTATCGTCGGTTTCTATAATGTAATTGTGGAGTCTATACAGATAACATG
>BLSH010271815.1:73578-89782 GCA_018402905.1 Glandirana rugosa | reverse complement strand
CATGAGGGGGGATCAGAGGTTCTTTTCATTAAATTCTGTGCCCCTTCTTCTCCAAACGTACCTTTGCTCATTCCGGCCAAAAAGTTCAATATTAAACCTCATCGGTCCACAGAACTTGTTTCCAAAATGCATCAGGCTTGTCTATATGTTCATTTGCAAAGTTCAAACACTGATTTTTGTGGTAAGGACGTAGAAGAGGTTTTCTTCTGATGACTCTTCCATGAAGACCATATTTGTACAAGTATCTCTTTATAGTGGAATAGTGTACCACAACTCCAGTGTCTGCCAGATCTATCTGGAGGGATCGTGCAGTCAAACGTGGGTTTTGAATTGTTTTTCTCCTTCAATCCTGCGAGGTTGTTCTGTCTGATATTTTTCTTGGTCTTCCAGATCTTGCTTTAACTTCCACTGTTCCTGATGGCTGCCATTTCTTAAATTACATTCCAAACAGAGGATATTGACATCTGAAAATGCTTTGCTATCTTCTTATAGCCTTCTCCAGCTTTGTGAGCGTCAACTATTTTCAGTTTCAGGTTTCTAGACAACTGCTTAGAAGATCCCATGGTGCTGATTGTTGGGGCAAGGTCAGATGAGTCTGGGCATTTAAAACCTTTGAGATTGACATCACCTGGTCTTCCCAGATGATGATTGAGAACAATCCATGACACTGGCAGGTCTCAGCCTTGCAAAGGGGGCAATGCATGCTATAAATTCTGCAGGGTGCCCAAACTTTTGAAGATGCCATTTTTTTGTTTTCTGTAATTTTGAAAGTGTCAATGATGGAAATAAAATATAACTTTCGTTGACATATTATAAGAATGTCTAATCTGTAATGTGATGCCTTTTGGAGATTTTTCCATCTTTCCTTGGCTTCTTTATGCACATTAATACAAATTTTTACCTGGGGTGCCCAAACTTTCGATCCCCATTGTAATCCTATATGTGAGGTACTGAAGGAAGTTATCTGGTGATCGGACCAAGGACATGGGTGTATCTAGGCATCGGATGAGTTAGCTAATAAAATAGGGGTACAAAATATATAGTCTAATCTAGCAAAGCAGTCATGCGGATGGGAATAAAAGGTATATTCTTTAGTGCCCGTATTATGTGCCCGCCAGGAGTCTATTAATTGAAGATCATTTAATGAGTGGATCAGGGATTTTGAAAACGCTCTTGATGATGTAGCAATTTGGCTTCTGTCTAGAGCTGGATGGGATGCCAGATTGAAGTCTCCCCCTATAATCAAATGAGGAGAGTTGAATTTGTCTAGTATGTCAAAGAAATGTTTGACAAAGGTGGAGTGTGCTTCATTGGGGGCATATATTGAAGCTATTGTCACTTGTCTGTTGTTTATAGTCCCCTTTAAAATTAGGAAACGACTATCTGCATCCCTATAGACATTCTGTATGTCAAAGACAATAGTGTTTTTTTTTATAAATATTGCCACTCCTCTTGATTTGCTTGGTATGTGGTACAGTAGAATTGACTATATCTCTTATCAAAGTAATGCGGGTAATTGGCTGTTGAGAAGTGGGTCTCCTGAAGTAGTATAATGTCTGCACCTATGCGTTTATATTGGCTAAAGGTTTTTTTCCGTTTATGTGGAGAGATGAATCCCTGCACAATGTGGGATAATACTTTAAGACCCATTAGTGATCAGTTTTAAAGGTGGGATAGGTTATATTAAGGGTGACCAAATTATCCTTCAAAATGTTCGTTATTAATTTAGGAGATTGATGAAAAGCTGGAGCTAATTTGTGTTTTTTCTTGATAGGCTGTAAGACTACATTTCTGTATGTTAACCTAAATTGTAAATCATATACAAAAATCTGCATGTGCATTTTTAAAAGTTTGTTTTATCAAAAGAACAGAGTAGAAACAAAGTTGCTCATATGAGTATAACCTTCTTTTAAAGATTGAGGAGATAGTTTGCATAAAAGCAAGTAAGAATAAGACAAAAAATTTGGGGTCGGGGTTTCCAAATACTCCCGACCTAGTAACCTTTTTGTATGGACTAACTTGTCCAATTCTTGCCATTGGAGCAAGGAATGTTGTAGTTAGCAATCCAGGCTTCCGGGGCAAGGGGGGGGAGGGGGCGACAAACCAACAATGGTTGACCCTACCTAGAAACTTCACAACAAAAAGAGTGAGAACCTTAGTGAACTGTAACCATAAAAAGAAAACAAATATCGTTCAGGAAACATTATGACAATAAATGTCCGTGCGGATCCTATGTCTTTCCAACAGGGCCCAAATGTTGTACTCCACCAAAAATCCACAGGATAGTGAGTAAAACCATTTTGGTGATAATAACCTAGGTGTATAACACTACACCCCAAAAAACGTATTTTTTTCCCCCTTCTCGTTTCCTTTTAAGTACAACACCAACCATCCTGTTGTAAGAGTTGGGATGATTTGTTCTGACAAATATGCAACTGCTAATATGTAGAAAAGATGCTTTGATCTATTACTTATTTCAACGTGTCCCAATTCTAAATTTTGTCCAGTAGATGGCAGTGGTGAGCTGCATTCAATTATTTGGATGTGTTATTCACTTGCTGCCCAGCTATACGTTTCTCTTGTATATTACTTGTGCACAATGGCAGAATATTTATATTGTTTATAATCCGGATGGGTTTCAAACATTAGCAAAGGGTTGTGCCCCATTTTTTATTGTGGTTGATTCCAATAACCAATTTGGTTGGGTGATGTCGGTATCAAGAATTTATAAAAGATCCATAGAGGACGACATGCTTATGGTAAATGGTATATGTTTGTATCTGATGGCGAGTATGTTTTCAGTCCTTAGTGTATATATTCCGTGAGGGTCAGCTCTCGCTCCCCCCCCGAGATACTCTTACTGTGTATTGGGGTGTGGAGATATCAAGTAACTCTACATCTTTTGATCTTTTGGGGCTTCGTTAGAGCAAACGTATTGTCCCACAAAAAATACAAGATACTTGGGTTGTCTGATTTATAAGTTTCACTTACCGGAAAGTGTATAGAAAAATAGAGTCTGTTATTTGTGGTTGAAAAGGGGTTATGCCAGGTGGTCCATAAGACC
The DNA here is from genome assembly GCA_018402905.1 of Glandirana rugosa. NCBI lineage: Eukaryota > Metazoa > Chordata > Amphibia > Anura > Ranidae > Glandirana > Glandirana rugosa. The sequence continues at coordinate 86,718 of BLSH010271815.1, read as the reverse complement.
TTGTTGGTGTCTCCTTTGTTCCCTGCGCAATGCAGGGGTCGTCCATATAGGAGATGAGCGGGGGGGGGGTCGCCTGCAGTCGCAGGGCTGGTTCCAGCTCCAGCAATCCCAATTTGACCAGAAGCTCCTTCCCCTGTGTCAGGTTGTAAACTGTGTATGTAGATTCGTTGTGTGGCACTGTAAGCTTGAAAGGGAAGCCCCATCTGTACTTAATTCTTGCAGACTGTAAAATTTCATGTTACGTCTCCTCTCAAGGGTGGCTGGAGAGATGTCAGGGTATATTTGTATTCTGGTGCCATCTAACATTATGTTTGGGGTGTTTCTGGCCGCCCTTAATATGTCTTCTTTAATCAGGTAATCTTTCAGACATAATACTATGTCGCGCGGGGGTTTTTCTGCAGGAGGTTTGGGGCGTAAAGCTCTGTGGATCCTATCACAAGAAAATGCTGACTCAGTTTTGTCTGGTAGAAGGGAGTGGAACAACCTCTTTACCGCAGGTGTCAACTCTGTTGTAGTTTCCGGGACCCCGCGGATATTATCCAAATCCTCTACTTGCATTTGGACGTACGAGAAGTTTTCCCCCAAAGACTCATAGTCTTTCCTGAGGTCATTGTGAGCCAAAGAGAGCTCATCGTGTTTGGTTTCCAGCAAATCAGTGTGATTTCCCAGAGCCGCTATCTCCTGCGATAAGGCATTTGTGGATTTAGTCATTTCTTTTTGAATTTTGTTGGCGATCCGGTCATACATGGACATTAAGCTAGCGTCTAGGTCAGCCTTTGTGAGTTGTGATGTATTCTCACTATTTTTTTAATGGGGTCTTTTGTGTTGTGACCGTGCTAGGGCTGCCTGTGGAGGATGCTGTCTTGACACCTTCATGCTCCATTTTGTTCTTTAGTGCTGATCTGAGGAGATAGTTTGTAAGGTTGCCCTGGGAGTGGCGGTCTCGTTGATTTTTTCGTGTAGGCATACACCTTTGTTATCTCTGTGGTTAAGGGTGTTTGTATCAATCGTTCTGTGCTAAATGGTTGCGGGAATTGTGCTCCAGGTCTCCGTGTCAAGTAGCGTTGTTAAAAAAGGCAGTCATCTGGCGTCATGCCGTGTCCCCCGCACCATGTCCCCCTTAAATGAGGCTATTTCAGTACATTTTCTGGAATGTAAATTTTATACTGCCCTGTCAGAACAGACAGGGGGTACTGCAGGATAGGTGTACCAATATGGCCGCCAGGCCTAGTTCAGCAGCCAGCCAAGAACCTACAGATTTAGGTCAGTCCCGGGGTGTATCCTCCCAGAATACTGGAGAATACTGGAGAGCCAGCAGGGGGGTTCTTTATTTGATTAATTGTGGATGTACTTGTGGAGGTTTCACTAGGCCTCACCAGGCCTGAGCCCTAGATTAAAGGCTTAAACCCGGCTCAGAGTCTATCTTGGGGGGAATCCATACTGGGGTGAAGGTCCAGGGGGTTGCTAGAGGTGCAGAGGTGGGCGGATAGTGTAAGGGGGCTCCAGGAACCATGCCCTCGGTTCCAGAATAGTTAGGCCGCAAAAGCCGCAGCCTCGATTTTCGCCGCCGCGGACCCCGGCCGCCGATCCTCAAAATTTAATGAGCGATATATAGCTGGGGAGAAGGGGAGTGCGGCTGGGGTGTTTTTTTATCTCACCCAAGCCTCCTGTGCAAGGATTCCCTTGGATGCTGCAGGAGCTGTTCGGGATCACGTCCGCTCCCATCCACGTCAGGCCACACCCCCATTATTTCTATTTTCACAACTCCAGGTCTGGACTGGAGTAAGGAGTTGGCCATTATCTGTGACCTGGGAGCTTTAGTGAATTCCATTTTGGCCGTTATATACCACCAGCGCTATTGTGAATACCGTTTTAGCGCTATTTACCGTGAATTGCGGTAATTTTACCGCTATTTTGCGGCAATGTTGCCGCTATTTTGTGGCAGCGCTATAGTAAATGACTCCCTATATCTCGCTAACTGCACACTGGGCAAATGTAGTGGCGGGTGGGCCTAAAGGCGGATAGCAGTTTGGCGCATGTCCTTCCGCCAGCAAGGATTGCAGGGCATTTCTCTTTGCCTCCTGTTGCCTCCTCCTACTCCGCTTCCTCCTCCTCTACCACCTCCTCATCCGCTCAGCGTAACACCTTCACCACCAACTTCAGCACATCCATATTGCGGTGTTTCGAGTACTCCACCAACATGGCCAGTGCCAATGATGCTGTTCTCAGCGTTACTATCCCACTTCTATGTCTCCTTGAAAAAACACTTCGGGTGATGTTGGAGGAGGATATGGCACAGGAGGAAGAGGAGGAGGAGGAAGAGGGTCATTTCCATGGTTATCAGGCCAGTCATTCACAAGTGGCTCGGAGGGTGGGTTCCTGCACCAGCGTAGGCCAGGTAAAAAAATTTCAAGCCAGGGCACAGTTCTGGAGGATAAGGAGGACGAGGATGATGATGAGGAGGAGGAGGAGGAGGAACCGTGTTCACAGCAGGGTGGCACCCAACGCAGCTCGTGGGCATCACTGGAGCGTGGCTGGGGGGATACAGAGGACACAGATGAAACACCCCCCACAGAGGACAGCTTGTCTTTGCCTCTGGGCAGCCTGGCACACATGAGCGACTACATGCTGCAGTGACTGCGCAATGAAAGCCAAGTTGCCCACATTGTAACTTGTGCTGATTACTGGGTGGCCACCCTGCTGGATCCCCATTACAAGGACAACGTGCCGTCCTTAATTCCCTCACTGGAGCATGATCGGAAGATGCACGACTACAAGAGCACGCTGGTAGACGCGCTGCTGAGGGCATTCCCAAATGACATCGGGGGCTCAGTGGAAGCACAAGGCGAAGGCAGAGGAGGAGGAAGAGGTCGCCAACGTAGCTGTGGCACCGCCAGCACCTCAGAAGGCAGGGTTAGCATGGCCCGAAATGTGGAAAAGCTTTGTCAGCAGGACACCACAACAAACAGCACCACCAGTTGATAGGCAACGTCTTAGCAGGAGGCAGCATTTCAACAACATGGTGGAACAGTATGTGTGCATACGCCTACACGTACTGACTGATGGGTCTGCCCCATTCAACTTCTGGGTCTCCAAATTAGGCACATGACCTGAGCTTGCCCTTTATGCCTTGGAGGTGCTGGCCTGCCCTGCAGCCAGTGTATTGTCTGAACGTGTGTTTAGCACAGACAAGCGCCCGAGGAACAATCGGCCAACGCCTTGTTGGCCAACACAAGTTTTCTAGTCTCGTCGTGCAACTTCTGTTGGATAACGACTGGAAATCGGCTGTAGAATTGTGCATACACACGATCAGATTTTTGGCCAACAGGTTGTTGGACAACCGTTGTTGACCAATAATCGGACCGTGTGTATGGGCCTTAAAACCTCGTACACACGAGCCGATGGTTGGTCAACCGAACACCCAGCTTTTGTCCAAATTGGGTGACGGCAGTTTGGTCTAGCGTACTGACATGACTCAAGTAATTGGCTAACAAAGCCAAAGGTAGTGACGTGTTACGAGTGTATAACGAGGAAATTCAGGTGAATGTGATTTGTGAATTACGAACACAGGTTACACGACCGAACATTTCATGGATTCCGAGCATGCGTGTTTGCACTTCCAACTTTTTGTTGGCCAACTTCTTTACACACGAGCCAACAATCGGCCAACACCTTGTTGGCCAACGCAAGTTCTCTAGTCTCGTCGTCCAACTTCTGTTGGATGATGATTGGAAATTGGCTGTAGAATGTGTGTACACTAATCTGATTTTTGGCCAACAGGCTGTTGGGCGACCGCTGTTGACCGATAATCTAGCCGTGTGTATGGGCCTTAACACTGACAAGGTTCCTCATAGAAGAATTGGTAGAGCGGGTTTCTGCTTTTACGTTTTTAGGTATTTATATTTCAGACAAATTATCCTGGTCATCTAACGTGACAGTTGTTACCAAGAAGTGTCAGCAATTTTTCTGAGGCTTCTCAGGAAAAATGACCTAGGGAAAAACATCTTGGAGTCCTTATATCACTTCTTCAATGAGAGTGTGCTGACATACTGCATTTTAGCCTGGTATTCCAACTGCACACTCCCAGAAAAGGCTTCCATTCATAAAATAATAAATGCTGCACAGAAGGTCTAAACTAAAATTCACAAGTTCCATTGTGTCAGCAAGGCAGGCAAAATAGTGAGTGACCTGTCCCACCCTGCAAACTATCATTTTGAATTACTGCCAACTGACAGGAGGTTCAGCAATATAAAGGTGAGGACTAGAGTTGAGCGAACACCTGGATGTTCTGGTTTGGTGGGTTCGGCCGAACTTCGCAAAAAAGTTTGGGTTCGGTACCGAACTTGACCCGAAACCCCATTGAAGTCAATGGGGACCCAAACTTTTCGGCACAAAAATGACTGTAAAAAAGTCCTGGAAAGTGCTAGAGGGCTGCAAAAGGAAGTAAAATGATTTTAGGACAATAATCTGTCCCTTACAGCAACAGCAGGAACCTGACCCTATAGAACTAGAAGATGATTTTAGAACAATAATCTGTCCCTCTAAGCACTAGACTATACCTACTCTAGTCAGATCTTTCTGTAATGCAGGATGATATGTTATTAGATCTGCAATCTGTCCCTAAAAGCAGTAGTAGTAGTAGTAATCTCTACCTAGTCCACAATCAGATCATTCTGTAATGCAGGATGAGATGTTATTAGATCTGCAATCTGTCCCTAAAAGCAGAAGTAGTAGTAATCTCTACCTAGTCCACAATCAGATTGTTCTGTAATGCAGGATGAGATGTTATTAATATCTGCAATCTGTCCCTCACAGCGCCGGCAGCATCCTCTCCCTACACTAGCCAGAGAGCATGTGACATGCAGCACTAAGTGACTCCAGCTTATAAAGAGGCTGGGTCACATGATGCACTGGCCAATCACAGCCATGCCATTAGTAGGCATGGCTGTGATGGCTTCTAAGGGCAAACCAGTGAAACGCTTGTTGATTGGCTGCCCTACAGCTATTCAACAGGCGGGATCAAATACACGAACCCAGAACCCAAACTCAAACTTTTTTTCAAATGTCCGGGTTCGGGTCCGGGTCACGGACACCCCAAAGTTTGGTACGGACCCGAACTTTACAGGTTCGCTCAACTCTAGTAAGGACAAACAGGTTCAAGGAAAGTTTATTTCCAAGAGCTATCAAGGCCCTAAATCAGTGGTTCTCAACTCCTGTCCTCAGGACCCACTAACAGGCCAGATTTTCAGTATTACCTTTGGGAGATGCAAACTAGAATACTGCAATCACTGAGCAGTAAATGATATCACCCGTGAAGTAATTTAGTTATCTTGCAAACCTGGTCTGTTAGTGGGCCCCGAGGAGAGGCGTTGAGAACCACTGCCCTAAATGGTCATTTTGAATAATATCATCTAGCTGTAAATAACTTGGCTTTGTTGATGTGGTAGAGTTTCCTTTTAGGCTTTTTATATGGGGGGAAGCATAATTGTTTACACGTGTGATTGTTGAGGTTATCACATGCTTTACAAATTTGTGGAGCTTTAATAGAATTTCATTGTAATATGCATTGCGATGACAATAAAGTATTTATCTTATTTTTATCTTTATCTAAGAAGTAATTGGTCAGCTTTACTAAAGGCAAATAAGCTGTTCACTTTGCAAGCATTTTTTTTTTTTAGTGAATGTGATGAAAACTCATCTTGCAAACAATACCCAATCACAATCAAGGTAGATAAATTGCTAAGCTAAGGGAAAATTCCCTTGTAAAAAGCAAACAGCCTATTTGCCATTAATTAGCCAACTTCTCTGTGTATTGACAGCAGCTTAAAGTTTGATGTATTGTTTTGGTGTGCAATTAGTATTATCTCTGTAGTCCATATTATTGCAATATGTGTATGTCACATTCAGAAGGTCTTTTCATTTAATTATAGAAGGGATTTTAATATTTCTTTGCAATGGGTAAAATTGTGAGTAGCACATATTATGTTTGCATGAATTGGTTCCTGCAAAGTGTGGCTCAGTTAGAAGCTTGTCTGGATAGAGAATAAAGTAAGTTGTCTTGTCTTTTATGGCTATTATGTCAGGGGCTTAGTTACCTGTGTCATGCACTACAATAGCATCATAAATTATGAATGAAAAACACATTTTTCTGTTCCCTTGCTTCAGCTTGGGAATAGAAAACATTCCTGTAGCCATTTTGTGAAAGTCTGCATTCTTGTTAATCGTGATTCTCTTACTGACACGTGCTACATTTTTAGTTAATATCTCAAAGTCTGGCAGGGTATACTTTGATAAAAAAATTAAGGCATCAGCCATAAAACTGTTTAAAAGATGGACTGAGTAATACGTAATTGGTACCTTTTTCTTTTTTAGTGGAAATTCAGAGGCTTGCTAGACAGACAGACCAATACTAATATTTCAAAACTGCTGAATGGCTTGTATCAGCAAGAGTACTGCATTATTATTGAGCAGACATTAAAACAGTATTAAACCCAAAAGCAAATAATTACATTGCAGCCTACCAATTCGTAGATGTGATGGTTGTATTAGTTGCCTTTTTTTAGGCGTACTTTCTGCTATTTTCATGTGGTAACCCAGCCAGCAAGTTTGTTGTTTTTCATAGCACAAACTCTCCAGCAGAATGTATCAGCTTACATGGAAGGGATAAACAATTTAACACTGTCAGGGATGATTAAAGTGATCAGATTGTATTTATTCATGCAAAAAAAACATTTATCCCAAAAGAAAAAAAACCTGTGCTTTAAATGATTATAAAGTGTGAGCTGACGTTTGGCTTCAATATGTTAGTGTATCTAAATATGCTAATACATTTAACACTACCCCTCCTCCCCCCCCAACTGACTTTTGCTGCTGCCTGCTGTGCTTCATCTGCTCATTTCTCCAGAGTTGTGCCTCACTAATACAGGATGTATTTTGCTGGCCAGATCATCAGGTGAAAAACAGCAGAAAGAAGCCAAAAGAAAGAAAACGTATGCAGCTGTCACATCTATTGATTGGTAAGCTGCGATATATAACGTTTTTTGTTTTGTGTTTAATACCACCTAAACCAATAACAGACGGACAGGTTGAAAAAAAATGTGGAATGGAGGGCTTGTGTCCTAACAAGATGTTGTATGCTCAATGTCACAGGTTTTGAGAGGTTGTACATGGTTGCTAGCTCATAGTTGATGACTCATTCATTATAATTTAAGTTAAGTCAGGATATTTATTTCATATTAACTTTTAATACCTTGAGAATTGAAGTAAACTTTGAAACTGAATTCTTCTGACTAAGGATGAGCAAAAAACTGTTTTTAATTTTGCAATTACATTTTGACAAAAATATGAAGATTTAGGTGAAATTTTCTTTTTGTTACACTGCATTGGAATTATGAGAGATGGTGGCTTTTGGTTCAATATAAACTTTAAATGGCTTCTGAGGATTAGGATAGCTTTTTTTTAAGTGGAATTAAATCTCCACAAAAAAAGTTTAAATTGGGCCCAAGGAGCTTTTAGCAATAATGTACTAGTATGCACAGCACATTAACACATTATTGCAGACTTAAGTGAATGGTGATCCCTTCCATCTCTCCCCTGTCAGTGCTTGTTGACAGCCATGGGTGCTGCCATATTCTTCCAGGCTTCCTTCCTGGTTCTGACTCGTAAGCGCTTGGCTGGGGAAGTGATGTCCTCAGATTGGGAGAGAACTTCAGGAAGTCACGTGACCACATAGCGGTGCTCTGAAATAAGGTATTTAGCTGCATAATTTTAAACAAACTCATAAACCCTGTAACATAGCTTGTTATAACAGAGGGTATTCCAATAATTATGCACAATGACTTTGCAACCACTTTAATGCAGGGGGAATTTAAATTATATCAGGATGGAGCTGAGTTTATGAACATTGTCCAAGGATGAAATCAGAATGTAATGCCTTGTACACACGTTCAGATTATCGGATGATAAAAATTGCTTTCAAAATAATCTTACAATAGTCTGATCGTTAGTACAGAGCTTTCAACTGCCGATTACGACGTCCATCCAAAAATATCCGAAGGGGCAAACATGATAACTTTGCTCAGATGATAGCCCAGTGAACAACAATCGTTTAATCAATACAGTATGCGTCCGCTAAAAATATCGATAGAAGAAAACTACGCATGATCGGAAACACTAAAATAACCCAGAAGGAGATGGGAGAGCATAAAACATGTCTGTACTTCGAAAAAGCTCCAACATATGAACAGAAAATTGTTTGCAGCCTATCACAATCTTTCTCAGCAATCAATGAACAGAAAATTGTACATATTGTAATGTAAATGTAAATTTTGTAATGGTAAAATTATTGTAAATATAGTAAAAATTGTAGTCAAATAATTAATTTCAGTTAATTATTTATCTGCATGTTACATGAAAGCCTGATATAAATATATTAAATATATAATGTTCTGATTGTACAGTTCTCCGTTCATTACTAGAACAAACAAAAAAACAAACACAAATGTAACGTGCGGAGAGCTATACACAAATATGCCTCTACCATAAGAACAGAAGCCAAAAGGCATGGCAGACAAAGGGGTCACACATTTCAGATACGTAACTAAGCAAACAGGAAGGTTTTCCTGAATCGTACGAAAAAAATTGTTCTTTTAATACAGTGCTTTAATGCACTGTTGCATTTGATATAAGTATTATACAACTAAATGCGAACCATAAGTTGTACGATAATCTGAATGTGTGTATGAGGCATAACTGTGTTGCACTTAGGTTGCTGCCGGTGGAGAAAGATTAGATCAAAATGAAGTTGGGTAGAGGCTGTGTTCTGATTTTTTCAGGGGGCAGTAAAAACACATTGTGCTGCTCCCCCAGATGCCCAACCAAATTTTAACATTACAGCCTAACAGGGTTATATACACGCTGCAGTTGCAAAGCTTTGCTTTGTGGCATTTCTTTATATAGATGGCACCACCTGTAAAACTTGCCTTCAGAGATCAATGGCGCCACAACGCAACTGCTAGTTGAACACTTAGCTTGCCGTTGTGGCGTGGTCTTACAATGTAAAATGGCAAATTTTGCGTAGAAATAAAAAACACAAATTTTACAGAAATATAACAAAAAAATATAATGTTTACAAGCAGATCAAATAAAGTATCCATTCAAATAATAGTCAAATAATAGTCTGCTTATGAGCATTGACATATAAACAACAAATGAACACAAGGCCGAATGATGGTATATAAGTACAGGGATACACCATGGGGTTATAGGTTGATAAACTGAATATTTGAACTGTGTCTGCAGAATGAGAAATGAGAGAATGTAGGGGTAATACACCTTGGTACATAATGAACTAATGCAACCCAATCAAAATTTGAGAGGGGAACCAAATTCAGAATTGTCCCACACATCCCAAATCTTGTTGAACCTGGCCACAGCATCCTCCACCAGGGCTGGCATATGCTCCATTCTGCGGATCTCAACAATTACCTTCCAAAATTGGTCCTGAGAGGGATGGGTAGGCTCAAATCCACCCAGCACCGGACTCCGCACAGGGGTACACGCCCTCTATAGGACAGCTCAGGCTTTCCTCCTCCTATCCCAGCACACAAACCCTACCTGCTCCTCTCACTCACTCACTGCCACCGCTACTGACTACTGATCATTGATCCATGAGCTGATCGTGCACTGCCTGTGTTCCCAAGGGTGAAGTGAAAGGTAAAGTTTTCACACGGGCAGCGGAGCCCTCGCTCTAGCCGGGATCAGCTGATCAACTGAGCCACTAATCATCCCCAGTATACAGCATACATAGGAGCCAGTGTCTATACCAGTGCAGAGGGACCTGACTGGGAAGTTAAGAGGGTGGCAGACGGCCAATATAGGTCCTGTTACACCTATTGCATGTAAGTGCATAACCACCCCCACCCCAGCCACTGTCAATAGCGGTTTTACACTATGTTTTTGTCTTTCTTTTACATTTATATGGTGATAACCTACGCTGAGGATTACTAGAACTATTACCAGGACTTTGAGATTATTCACTGGCCATCCATCTCACCACTATCAGTACCTGGGATCTACCGTTTGGTAAGGGAAGAGTGTACACAGAGGTGTCTTCATCTTCCCTTATATGCACTATTTGTTGGTGGACTGGGGCTATACTTTCAGCTTTTTGTTTTATTGTTCCTGTTTGCTGATTTATTCACTACCTATTGCCATCGGTTTTATCTATCAGTGTTGGTGTATCATTATGTGATAATCCGCATAGGAGCAAGTGGAACATTTTCACAGAACTTATTCACTACCTATTGCCATTGGTTTTATCTACCAGTGTTGGTGTATCATTATGTGATAATCCGCATAGGAGCAAGCGGAACATAGTCACAGAACCTGTATAAGGGTATCAATATTTTCAATGCATCTAATGTATTGTTTTGTTTCTGGAAACACTAGCGCTGCATAATTTTTTATTCCAAAAATGTCATGGATATGAAGGGGCATAGCTTTTGTCTTGGAGGTATTCATTTTGTATCCTGATAGAGAACTGAATTAGGATAAGAGGGCATGGAGAGATGGGAGGGATATGTGTCGATTGGAATCAGTAATATGTTGTCAGCAAATAGGGATAGCTTATATTCCCTGTGTCGCATTGGGACCCCACAAATGTCTGGGTGGGCACAGATTGCTTCAGCTAGGGGTTCAAAGCACAATATGAAAAGTAATGATGAGAGAGGACAGCCCTGCCTGATGCTATTTGACATTGGGAATGTCTGGGACGTAAAAGAGTACATTTGGACCTGAGACGTAGGGTTGGAATACAGGGCCTTCAAAGCAGAATTGATGGGGCCTTGGAGCCCAATTTTGGCTAGAGTGCAGAACATGTATGGCCAGCTTAACCTGTCAAACGCTTTTTGGGCATCCAGGCTTACAATTAAAGCAGGCCAATGGATTCTATTTTGCATATCAATGAGGTCAATGGTACGTCTAGTATTGCCCTCTGCGTGTCTAGCAGGGACAAAGCCCACCTGGTCCCTGTCGTTCAGTTTTGACAATAGTTGGGATAGGCAATTGGCCAAAATCTTTGTTAAGATTTTGCAGTCTGAATTTAGAAGTACAATTGGCCTATAGTTATCCGTAAGGGATGGATCTTTACCCGGTTTTGGTATGACTGAGATGTAGCAGTGCATAAAGGATGGGTGTGGGGTCTCGTCTTGTAAAAGAGAATTATATAGGGATATCAGATGGGGCGACAGGAGTGGTAGAAAGGTCTTATAGTAAGAGTAAGGATGACCGTCTGGGCCTGGAGATTTATGTGTTTTATAGTGTTGGATAATTCTTCCACAGATATGGAGGCAATATAATTTTTGTAGGTCCATCTTAGTCAGTTTAGGTAGCTTTACATCTGTTAAGAAAGTGTTGAATGCCTCTTGGTCAAATGGGGGATGGAGAACTGGAGTTAAACAATTATAGAGTTTGCCATAGAAATCGCCTAAGATTTGGGTCATTTATTATATATGCTTAGTGCACATGTTTTATGAAGCATTTTAATGTTAAGGTATTCAAATTCCTCTCTATTTAAGCCATATTTAATGGTATAATGGAAAAATATGAAGATAGTGCATGGTCCAATATGTGTTTGTTACCCTGTATGACTTAAATGTTTTAGAAAACCTACAGAGAAAAAAAACTGAAGTTTTTTCAGGTAATTTTTTGAAAGAACTTTGTTCATGCCACATATAACAGCTGCATTCTTCAAATGGTTTAGACTGACTTACATCAATATGCACATTTACTAGAAAACCAAAAGAGAAAACAATACATATGTGTATGCATGCTGTCCTTTAATACTGATTTTAAATATACACACAGTGGGGTCATTTACTATATCGCGAATATGCCTTCGCGCAAATTTCAGCGCGCAAAATCGCAAATTCGCGCTAATGAGTGCGAAAATGGAATTCACTAAAGCCCTGAGGGAGAAAATAGTCCCAGAGTCAAATTCACTATAACGCCCAAACAGCAGTGACTGACTAAAAAACTAGTCGTGGTAGAAGCAAGGGAATTGCACATGGAAATAATGTTTAGAGCATGATAGGATCACCTAAATTGGTTTTAAAAATGTAGTATCTTGTTTAATGATGATCTGCTTTTAAATTGTTTAAAAAAGTGATATATAACCTGAAATATCATTGAAAGTCTGAAAAGAGCCAAATTCCCCCTTTTTTTCCTGACTATTCATCAGCACAACTGAGCATGCTCAGGCAAGAAAATTCCCTCATTTTAACCCCCATGCCTTTTTTAGAGGACGGTATAGTAAATTCGCAAATTCGCAGTTGCCTATAAAGTCTTTTTGAGAAGGAAAATTCGCGTTGGCTAATATGCCTTCTTAAGAAGCCCAATGCAAGTTTCAGCCATTGATTCTAATGGTACAATTGTAACTTCCCTAAAGAAATCCTTTTCATGTTGAGATGAAATGTATCTTTCTCTCAAACCAATTGTCCCTGCAACAATGTTGCTATTTCATCATCTAATTTATTTTTAAAAATGCTACAATGTTCAATCTTCTCATGTTTTTCCCTGTCTTTTGCTTGTTGCTGTCCATCTCATAAAAATCTTTTCCTAAACTCACACATGTATCTTTACAAAGCACAAACAATAAATAATAATAATAAATAATAATATAATAAATAATAATACTACATATAATAAATAATAATAATAATAATAATAATTAATAATAATAAAAAAAGCTGTTGCAATAATATCACTGTTTTACACTTCAAGCATCACCAAATAGCACAGAATAAACTCCAGACTAATGTAATTCCACCACCCATTCTTGTACTCAATACTCTTGTCTTTTGGAGAGATGTACTTCACTATAAGAGTCCTACGTTTAGGTCTTGGAGATACCAGGATCCATCTTCGTAATTCGACAATCGGTGGTCAGACGGTTCACACGTTTTGAGTATGTGTATTTATGTGTATTTATGTGTATATGACGTAAATAAACGTGTATATCCACCACCTTAATGTAATCAGACCTCAAATAAGACACGATAAACCACTACGAACTTCACATTTTGTCACTATAATAACGTTGTCGAAAAAAATAATAATAATTAATAATAATAATAATAATAA
>BLSH010271815.1:24735-53994 GCA_018402905.1 Glandirana rugosa | reverse complement strand
ACAAAGGCAACGGTATCTGGGTTGTAACCAATTTTCTTGATGTAAGTGCTGACTTCCTTTACAATTTCCTCATATCTCTTCTGGCTGTATGGTGGCTCAGTGGAATCCATTTTGTTAACACCAACAATAAGCTGCTTCACACCCAGAGTGTAGGCCAGAAGAGCATGTTCACGAGTTTGTCCATTCTTTGAGATACCAGCCTCAAACTCACCAACACCAGCAGCAACAATAAGCACAGCGCAGTCAGCCTGAGAAGTACCAGTGATCATGTTCTTGATGAAGTCTCTGTGGCCAGGGGCATCAATAATGGTGACATAGTACTTGCTGGTCTCAAATTTCCACAGGGAAATGTCGATGGTAATACCACGTTCACGCTCAGCCTTAAGTTTGTCCAAGACCCAAGCGTATTTGAAGGAGCCCTTTCCCATCTCAGCAGCTTCCTTCTCAAATTTTTCGATGGTACGCTTGTCAATCCCACCACATTTGTAGATGAGATGTCCGGTTGTTGTGGACTTGCCAGAATCTACGTGTCCAATGACGACGATGTTGATGTGTGTTTTTTCCTTTCCCATTGTGGAGTTTTAGATGTTGGCGATGGACACCTTGTAAATTCGCCGCAGACCCGGTGAGGAAGAGCTCGACACAATTCTAATGTTTTTGGCTCTATACACCACCACAATGGATTTGAAATGAAACGAACAAGATGTGCTTTAACTGCAGACATTCAGCTTTAATTTGAGGGTATTTACATCCATATCAGGTGAGCGGTGTAGGAATTACAACAGTTTGTATATGTGCCTCCCACTTTTTAAGGGACCAAAAGTAATGGGACAGATTAACAATCATAAATCAAGCTTTCACTTTTTAATACTTGGTAGCAAATCCTTTGCAGTCAATTACAGCCTAAAGTCTGGAACGCATAGACATCACCAGATGCTGGTTTTCATCCCTGGTGAAGCGCTGCCAGGCCTCTACTGCAACTGTCTTCAGTTCCTGTTTGTTCTTGGGGCATTTTCCCTTCAGTTTTGTCTTCAGCAAGTGAAATGCATGCTCAACTCGGATTCAGGTCAGGTGATTGACTTGTCCATTGCATAACATTCCACTTTTTTCCCTTAAAAAACTCTTTGGTTGCTTTCTCAGTATGCTTCGGGTCATTGTCCATCTGCACTTTGAAGCACCTTCCAATGAGTTCTGACGTATTTGGCTGAATAGGAGCAGATAATATTGCCCAAAACACTTCAGAATTCATCCTGCTGCTTTTGTCAGCAGTCACATCACCAATAAATACAAGAGAACCAGTTCCATTGGCAGCCATACATGCCCATGCCATGACACTACCACCACCATGATTCACTGATGAGGTGGTATGCTTTGGATCATGAGCAGTTCCTATCCTTCTCCATACTGTTCCCATCACTCTGGTACAAGTTGATCTTGGTCTCATATGTGCATAGGATCTTGTTCCAGAACTGTGAAGGCTTTTCTAGATGTTGTTTGGCAAACTCTAATCTGGCCTTCCTGTTTTTGAGGCTCACCAATGGTTTACATTTTGTGGTGAACCCTCTGTATTCACTCTGGTGAAGTCTTCTCTTGATTGTTGACTTTGACACACATAACCTACCTCCCGGAGAGTGTTCTTGATCTGGCCAACTGTTGTGAAGGGTGTTTTCTTCACCAGGGAAAGAATTCTTTGGTCATCCACCACGTTTGTTTTCCGTGGTCTTCAAGGTCTTTTGGTGTTGCTGAGCTCACCGGTGTATTCTTTCTTTTTAAGGATGTTCCAAACAGTTGATTTGTCCACACCTAATGTTTTTTCAGCCTAATGATGGCTTGCTTCACTGATAGTGACAGCTCTTTAGATCTCATATTGAGAGTTGACAGCAACAGATTCCAAATGCAAATAGCACACTTGAAATGAACTCTGAACCTTTTATCTGCTCTTTGTAAATGGGATAATGAGGGAATAACACACCTGGCCATGGAACAGCTAAGCAGCCAATTGTCCCATTACTTTTGGTCCCTTAAAAAGTGGGAGGCACATATACAAACTGTTGTAATTCCTACACCGTTCACCTGATTTGGATGTAAATACCCTTAAATCAAAGCTGAAAGTCTGCAGTTAAAGCACATCTTGTTCATTTCATTTCAAATCCATTGTGGTGGTGCATAGAGCCAAAAAGATTAGAATTGTGTCAATGTCCCAATATTTATGGACCTGACTGTAGGTTGTATTGTTAGCACACTGACATTCCCAATGGAAGTACATGCCCACCAGTGTCATTCAATCTGTCTCTTCATGTCTGCCTAGCTCTATAGTGATTGCACCTGATAAACAAGAACACTTACAATTTGCAAATGTGTTAGCCCACACAATATTGTCAAAATGCTTGCCTTTACACACACATGAGCTTTAATGGCATCCCAGTCCTAGTCCGTAGGGTTCAATACTGAGTTGGCCCACCCTTTGCAGCTATAACAGCTTCAACTCTTCTGGGAATGCTGTCCACATAGTTTAGGAGTGTGTCTATGGGAATGTTTGACCATTCTTCCCAAAGCACTTTTGTGAGGTCAGGCACTGATGTTGGACGAGAAGACCTGGCTCGCAGTCTCCACTCTAATTCATCCCAAAGGTGTTCTATCGGGTTGAGATCAGGACTCTGTACAGGCCAGTCAAGTTCCTTCACCCCAAACTCACTCATCCATGTCTTTATGGACCTTGCTTTGTGCACTGGCCAAAATTAGGAGGGGGGATTATGGTATGGGGTTGTTTTTCAAGGGTTCTTCAGTCACACTTGTGCAATTTTAAATTTGTGAGATTTTACCGCAATTTGCTGCAAATTTTTTGCTCAATGTTTTGCAGTGATTTTGATGTGACTTGAAGCAATAGCTGTGTAATACTAAGGTCTATGGACCTCAAGTCGCATTAAAGTCGGACCAAAGTAGTGCAGGGACTACTTTGAAGTCACTGCGACTTGAAGTCACACAGATATGAATGGTACTCATTGAAAATCATGGGGAACGACTTGTCATGTGACGTTGCAGTCCCAAGTCGCAGAAAAAGTCGCACAAGTGTGACAGGGGCCTAAAAATGATTTCCAATGAGCACCATTCATATCTGTGCGACTTCAAAGTAGTCCCTGAACTACTTTGGTACGACTTTGAAGCAACTTGAGGTTGATATACCTCAGAATTACACAGCTATTGCTTCAAGTCACATTAACCACTTCAGCCCCGGAAGGATTTCCAGCTTTAGGACCGGAGCCCTTTTTGCGATTCGGCGCTGCGTCGCTTTAACTGACAATTGCGCGGTCGTGCGACGTTGTACCCAAACGAAATTTGCGTCCTTTTTTTCCCACAAACAGAGCTTTCTTTTGGTGGTATTTGATCACCGCTGCGTCATTTCTGATCGCCGCTATAAACAAAAGAAGAGCGACAATTTTGCAAAAAAACCCAAATTTCTTACTTTTTCCTAAAATACAAATCCAAAAAAAATATATAAAAAAACATTTTTTTTCACCGTTTTTGGCCGATTTATATTCTTCCTCATATTTGCGATAAAAAAAAAATCGCAATCGGCGTTTATTGATTGGTTTGCGCAAAAGTGGTCGCGTTTACGGATGATGAGAATTCATTTTTGGGGTTTTTAATTTTTTTTTATTTTTTACTAAAAATGGCGGCGATCTGCGATTTTTTGCGGTACTGCGATATTTCAGCGGACATGGTGGAACATTTTGACACTTTTTTGGGACCATTGGCATTTATACAGCGATCAGTGCTATAAAAAAGCACTGATTACTGTGTAAATGCCATTGGCAGTGAAGGGGTTAACCTGCAGGGGGCGCGCTAAGGGTTAACTATGTTCCCTGGGCGTGTTCTAACTGTATGGGGGATGCCCTAACAGGGGAAGGGAAGTTATCACAGCCTTCACGTAAAGGAAGGCTGTGATCACAGCCCTTCCCCCTCACACAGAGCGGAGGTCCGTGTTTACTTACACGGACCTCCGCTCATTTGCTCCGGGGGGGGCATCGCGGGTGGCCGTCGGCAATCGAAGCCGCCGCACCCGCTCCCTGGCCCCCCCTGGACACAGTGAGCGCGCGGGCGCGCCTCCGGCGGCGCGCGCTCACTATACACGTCCCCGCAGCCGCCGTCGTATGACGGCGATTTGCGGGAACGAGCCACTTTGCCGCCGTCAATTGCCGATCGGCGGTCGGCAAGTGGTTAAAATCACGGCAAAAAAAATCACAGCAAAAAATTGCGGCAAATCACGGTAAACTCATGCACGAGTGTGAAAGCAGCCTTAGCCCAGGTTTGCATAGGTGCAATGCAGGAACCAGCACAATTTCAGCACCTGCATCGCACCTCTCCCACAGGCAGTTCACACTGACTTCTGTGAACCGCTGCGGGTGTCAGTACAATATTAATGACACCCCCAGATTGGTTCATAGATCACTGTGCTAACTTTGGATTCCGATAGGAATCAGCATGAGTGAGAACACCCATGCGATCCGATTCTGGTGCTGGAAAAAAAAAGGTCCCTGCACTGCTATAGCTGCAAAGGGTGGCTAAATCAAATTTGAACCCTACAGACTAAGACCGGGATGCTATTAAAGTTCATGTGTGTATAAAGGCAGGGGTCCCAATACTTTTGGCAAGATCACAGATTGTGCAATATTTGCAATGCTGGTGAAACCCTTGTACACATAAATGCTACATTTTGGGGAAGGACATGAGTTATGTTTAACACAGGAAGAGCTGACAGCCTTCCTACAGTATGTGGCATCTTTGGGATTTGAACCTATGAACCCCAGGTTTGCTCAGCACAAGTGCTAAGGCCTTAGCCACATTCATGGAGCATCCATTGCTGTGATGTCAAACAGTCCTAAGTCTCAGGGGTGTGATAACCATTGAACAACCTGTTTCTGGCATATGCCATCTGTTTTGAAGGTTTGTTATGGCTCAGTACCATGAGCATTCTGCTCTAGAACATCTCTCATTTTGGGGCATTTGTCTTGGTAAGAAGCTGCAATTATTGCTGGATGGGAAATGTTAAGGCTGATTATAGTCCTTGCCCATAGAAAACATGTGACACAATTTGCAATAGTGGTAGAAACCTCCTACACATAAGTACTACATTTAGACATAATTTTGGTAAGGACATGAGTTATGAGAATAGAAAACCTCTCTACATGAAGTTATATGCCCAGGGTGCAAACCCAGAACATATATGTTTCTAGGTAGAAGTGTTAAGCTGTCTGCCAAGTGTGCAACCCTCCTACACATAAATACACATATACTGCATTTGTTTGGACATATAGGTGGTGGAATTATATTAGTCTGGAGTTTATTCTGTGCTATTTGGTGATGCTTGGAGTGTAGAACAGTGATGTTATTGCAACAGCAATGGTATTGTTTGCGGTTTGTGAAGATACCTGTGTGAGTTTGGCAAAAGATTTTAATGAGATGGACAGCAACAAGTGAGAGACAGAGAAAAAATATTTTATCAAAACATGAGAAGATTAAACATTCTAACATTCTTAAAAATAAATTAGATTATGAAATAGCAACATTGTTGGAGGGACAATTTATTTGAGAGAAAGATACATTTCATCTCAACATGAAAAGGATTTCTTTAGGGAAGTTACAATCGTACCATTAGAATCAATGGCTGAAACCTGCATTGGGCTATATAGTGTGAATTTGCCTTCTCAAGAAGGCACTGTAGGCAAGCGCGAATTTGCGAATTTACTATAGCGCCCTCTAAAAAAGGCATGGGAATTTTCTTGTCTGAGCATGCTCAGTTGTGCTGATGAATAGTCAGGAAAAAAGGTGAATTTGGCTCTTTTCAGACTTTCAATGATATTTCGGGTTATATATCACTTTTTTAAACAATTTAAAAGCAGATCATCATCAAACAAGATACTACATTTTTAAGAACCATTTAGGTGATCATATCATGCTCTAAACACTATTTCCATGTGCAATTCCCTTGCTTCTACCACGACTAGATTTTATGTCAGTCACTGTTGTCTGGGCGCTATAGTGAATTTGATTCTGTGAGTACTTTCTCCCTCGGGGGCTTTAGTGAATTCCATTTTCGCGCTAATTAGCGAGAATTTACGATTCTGCGTGTTAAAATTTGCGTGAAGGCAGAATCGCACTATAGCAAATTACCCCCTAGTTGCATAGTTAGTCAGGTTGAAAAAAGACACAAGTCCATCTAGTTCAACCAAAAAAAAAATTATATATAACCAAACAATCCCATATACAATCCTTCACCCACAGTTGATCCAGAGGAAGGCAAAAAACCCAGCAAAGCATGATCCAATTAGCTATAACAGGGGAAAAATTCCTTCCTGATCCCCCAAGAGGCAATCGGATACACCCTGGATCAACTTTACCTAAAAATGTTAGTACCCAGTTATATTATTTACATTAAAGAAAGAATCCAGGCCTTTTTTAAAGCAATCAACCGTGTTGGCCAAAACCACCTCTGGAAGGAGTCTATTCCACATTTTCACAGCTCTTACTGTGAAGAAACCTTTCCGTATTTGTAGATGAAATCTCTTTTCCTCTAGATGTAAAGAGTGCCCCCTTGTCCTTTGTGATGACCTTAAAGTAAATAACTCAACACCAAGTTCACTATATGGACCACTTATATATTTGTACACGTTTATCATATCCCCCATATTATTGTTCTAAAATCATCTCCAAGTTCTATAAGGAAAGGTTCTTCCAGCCGCATAGAGAGCCATTTTATTGTTTTAAAATCATTGATTTTAGAATAATAATATGGCTCTCTATGCTGCTGGAAGAAACGTTCCCTATAGAACTTGGAGATGATTTTAGAACAATATGGCTCTCTATGCGGCTGGATGAAACTTTCCCTATAGAACTTGGAGATGATTTTAGAACAATAATCTTTCCCTTAAAGCAACAGCTGGAACGTTTCCCTATAGAACTTGGAGATGATTTTAGAATAATAATCTTTCCCTTAAAGCAACAGACTCTACCTAGTCCAGTCAGACCGTTCTGTGCAGCAGGATGAGGTCTGCAATCTGTCCCTCAAAGCAGCAGTACTAGTATCTCTACCTAGTCCACAATCAGATCGTTCAGTAATGCAGGATGAGATGTTCTATAATATCTGCAATCTGTCCCTCATAGAGCCAGCAGCATTATCTCCCTAAACTATCCTGAGAGCAAATGACATGCAGCACGGTGGCTCCAGCCCCATATAGAGGCTGTGTCACATGATGCACTGGCCAATCACAACCATGCCATTAATAGGCATGGCTGTGATGGCTTCTAAGGGCAAACCAGTGAAACACTTGTTGATTGGCTGCCCTTGGCAGCTATTCAACACGTGGAATCAAATACCAGAACCCCAAACTCGAACCCGGACTTTTTTGAAATGTCCGGGTTCGGGTCTGGGTCCCGGACACCCCAAAGTTCGGTACGGGTTCGCTCAACTCTAATTAGGAGCAATGGTGGTCTTCCATTTAGAAGTTATTGTCAATTTTGCGGCAATAAGGATGTGGGTTATTAGGGGTCTGAGCTGGGAAGCAATTAAGTGAATCCCTACATTCAATAATGCTAATTTTGGGTTTGGGCGGATTATAACTCCGGTGATTTTGGCTATCAGTGCAAATATTTCTTTCCAAAAGCTTTTTAGTGCCTTGCAACCCCATAGCATGTGCAATATCCCTCCTACGCTCCCACATTCCCTCCAGCAAGCGTTAAAGGAGCTCTGGTAAAACTGTGAGAGTCTTACAGGAGTCATGTAGGTTCTGTATAGAATTTTCATCGATAATTCCCAGTGGTTTACACAATAGGAATGTGCATAATGGGATTTCAATGCTTTTTGCCGTTCTGTTGTTGATATATGGGAGCCTAATTCTTTTTCCCAGTTCAACAGGTTTGATGTTTTGGTTAAGTCTGCAGTGTGATGTAATTTGTCATAGAACCAAGATATCCCCTTTCGTTGTTTATGTTGAGATCCTAGGTATTCCCAAACTTCTTGAAGGACTTTATAGTGTAAATCTGGGTGGGCTCTGTGGAGTTGGAGTATTTGGTTTAAAGAATATGACGTGGGTTCGGGGTAATGGGATATTAATTCTTTGTATGTCTTAACATTCTTGTTTAGCCATGATGGGGTTTTAAAGTTGGGAATTAGGTAATCATATATTTGTAGGTTAAAATTTCTACAAACCAACTGGTCCTTTACCGGGGTTGAAGAGTGTAGTTTATCCCAAGCATGTAGGGTAACTTCTAATGATGGAAGCCTTTTAAAGTTAGTGGTAATGCCTGTTAGAACTGAGAGTAGTAGGGAGGGGAGATGTCTATTCCTTACTATGTTCCTCTCTATTAAAACCCACTGCTTGTCTTAATTTGGGTCAAACCATGCCCTGGCTTGGTCTAACAATGACGCATAGTGGTATTTCCTTAGGTCGGGAAACCCTCCTCCCCCTTTTAATTTTGGTCTGAGTAGTATGGGGAATGATAACTTAGCTCTTCCTGTTTGCCATAGAAATCTCCGAAAGATTTTTTCTGCCTCTATAAAAAAAATTTTGGGAATCTTAATTGGTATGGTCCTAAAGTAGTACTATATTTTGGGAAGTGTTATTTTTAGGGCTGCAATTTTTCCCATCCAAGAGAGTTCGTAATTTTTAATGTGCTGGATATCAGCTCTAATTGTGTTCAGTAGTTTGGGGAAATTCATCTCATATGTGGAGCTAGATAAGGACGTGACAGCTATTCCCAGATATGTCAGAGATTTTTCCTCCCACTGGAATAGAAATTTACGCTTAATATATAATATTCTGCAGAAAAGCCATCTGGTCCTGGTGATTTGTGTTTAGAGAGAGTGCGGATTGCATCCGCAATTTCTTTCTCCGTAAATTGGGATTTCAAATTTGCTAGTACATTATCTGCTAGGAAGGGGAGTTTGATGGATTTTAAGAAGGACTGTATTCTGCTGTTGTTTGGTTGAGGCGTGTTCGGGTCATCGCTAAGATTGTATAGATTACAGTAGTATTTTGAGAAAGCATTAGCTATTTTAGATGGATGGTAGACTGTTTCATTGCTTTGGGAGTCCCTTAGTGAGCTAATTCTAAAGGACTGTTTTTTCCTAAAATAGTCTGCTAAGAGTTTGCCTTGTTGCCATGTGCGTAGTAATTGGCTTTAGCTTTTTTTAAGAAGAATTCATGCTCTGCTATGAGATGGATTCTTAACTGCTGTCTACGTTGGGTCAATATAGTTTGATTCTTAGAAGTGGGATTCTGTTTATTTGCTGAGTGAGCTTTATTCAAATCTGAGATTAGCTCATATACGTTTGCCCTCCTCCTCTTTTCCCCTGAATAAGAAGTCCTCTAGTAAATACCTTGTGAGCACACCAAGTTGTCATTACATCAGTCTCTGGTTTTGAGTTCACTTCAAAGAATTCTTTAAGTGACTTCGATATGCATTTTTGGTATGTAGAATTATTTAAAATGCTGGTATTGTTTCTCCACAAAAATGAAGGTTTATAAGCATAGTTTTTTTTTTATAAAAGACGGGAATTCCTTGGGTGGATTATCAAAGTAACCCTAATGAAAGTTAGGCTGACCCCATCCCTCGTGTTTGGAAAACAGAGCAAGGACCCCCTAAATGGGACTTTAAATTGGGACAACCAACTCATCAAGAGGAGAACAAATTATAAAATCAAAGTTTATTTGTACACATTAAAAATGGTAAAACAACACATATAATCAAAGCAACATAAGACATAAGTGCACAAGGGAACAGGAAGAGTGTGTCCCCATGATAAGACAATAGCAGGTGACAAATGTAATGACAAAATGGTGAAATGGTTAAAAGACCACTGGTCTGCCCCACATAGGGGGTATAGCAAGACCCAACACGTTTCGATGTAACAGAATGAGATATCTTCCTCAGGGGTAGGGGGTCGGTAATTACCCCAAAAGGGTTATTGCGAGACACACCGCCCTTGAACGGTCACCAACCAGATATCTTCAAAGTACTCCAGCAAAAAGCCGCATCAGCACCTGTCCTAGAAGACACAACAAGGAACAATCCTGGGCGGTGTGTCTCGCAATAACCCTTTCGGGTGCCCCCTTTTGGGGGTGACTAGATGTAAATCACCTCAACTCTCTCACCACTACTACATACTTTTGGTCTCTATTATTGGAATTCCCCTTCTTTGGGGATTATTTCCTGCCAGATCTATATGTGTCATCACACTAACCTTGGCCTTTCCCCTTCTGGGAACCCCTCTTGTTACAGTTTTTGGCAACTAATCGTGTTTGGCCAATTTTTGTTTGTTTTCCATATAGTTTATCCTGACATCTGAAATATTTTCTGGAGTGGATGTCCCTTATTTACCAGATTATAAGTATGAAACATCCGGTCCCGGATGATTATTGCTTTTAATTACCGACCACCTACCCCTGAGGAAGATATCTCATTCTGTTACATCGAAACGTGTTGGGTCTTGCTCTACCCCCTATGTGGGGCAGACCAGTGGTCTTTTAACCATTTCACCATTTTGTCATTACATTTGTCACCTGCTATCGTCTTATCATGGAGACACACTCTTCCTGTTCCCTTGTGCACGTATGTCTTATGTTGCTTTGATTATATGTGTAGTCTTACCATTTTTAATGTGTACAAATAAATTTTGATTGTTTTTTATGATTTGTTTTCCTCTTGATGAGTTGGTTGTCCCAATTTAAAGTCCCATTTAGGGGGTTTTTGCCCTTGTTTTTTTTTTTATGGACAAGGATATAGGTGCATGGTCTGACCATGATATTGGATGGATTTTAGCTCAATAGTTCTTTGTAGCGTGTCTAGAACAGTCAAAAATAAGTCAATCCTAGAATAGGAATTGTGAGGAGCGGAGTGAAATGTGTAGTCTATCTCCGTGGAGTTTATGCATCTCCATGCATCGTGTAGATTGTTCTGTAAGATAAATGCCCACTCGTACCTGTGTCCACCTTTGGGGGAGGAGCATTCCATATCCTTGTCCACTACGCTGTTAAAGTCTCCACAGATGAATAGAGAGCCTTTCTTCAGTCTGTTTACTTTCTTCATAAGGGCTTGGAGAAAGGAAGCTTGCCCTGTATTGGGGGCATATAAATTCACAAGAGTATATGTTAGGTTATTAATCTCACATATGACAATGAGGTATCTGCCTTTTGTGTCACTTATGGATTCAATGAGTTTAAATGCAACTTGCTTATTAATAGCTATCAGCACTCCTGCTTTCTTGTTTCCTGCGCAGGCTTCATAAATATGAGGAAAGTTTTGGTGCATGCATTTCGGATGAGAGTCCTTGGAGAAATGTGTTTCTTGTATACATATAATATCTCCTTTGAGGTGAAGCATTTCTCGCCACATAGCTGAGCGCTTAAAAGGGCTATTTAAACCATGTATGTTAAGAGATATAATTTCCAGCATCATTGGAAAAGCTTGAATTGCACTGTTATTGATGATTCATTCTACAGCTTTAAAAGGTGACAATCTTTGATATTACCTGTAGGTGGCAGTGTTGGATCAGGAATATCAGCTGCAATGTAGAGAAAGGTCTTCCAGGTTTGGACTTCAGACAGTTTTCTTGATGGTCTTAAAAAATTTGGGTTACAAAGTTCTGGCACACAGAGAGAAGAAAAAATAAAGAGAAGAAAAACATAATAGCAAGTAAAAAATATGAGATAAATCTCGTAGTGCGAAAACATTCGCTATGTTACTATGGGGGTCTGAGCTCCTTTGTATACCCCCTTTTACTGCATCCAGCATGTCATAATGAGCTTATATAGGTTGAGTTGTAATAAACCTTCCCTCAGTCTATACAGGTTTTGTGCCAGCTTGGGGATACTCTTGTTGGTAGTACTTTAGGAGTGTGGTCCTCTTCTTCGGGCAATAGTGCCCATTGTCTTGCCAGCTTTAAACCTTGCTCTAGGGTGTGAATGACATATGTATGATTTTCTTTAGTAATCATAATTTTCGTGGGAAACCCACATGAATAAGGCAAATTGTGGTTTTGGAAAAGTTGTGTCAAAGTTGCCAGGTTTCTCCTTGCCTGCATGGTATGTTGTGAGAGATCTGAATATACAGTGATGTCTGAATAAGGCTCAGGTAAATTTTAGTTTTTTTCTAGAGATTCTCATCAGTTCATCCTTGATGTGGAAAAAGTGAATACGTGCAATGACATCTCTCACTATGGTCTCAGGTAGGTGTTTAGGTTTAGGCAAGCGATGGGCCCTGTCAACTACCACCTCTCTCTGGAGTGTCCGGCAGTATAGTTGCAATGAAATCCTGGACATATTTGCGCAAATCTGCTGGGGGGACTGACTCTGGTACCCCCCTCAGCTTAACGTTATTTCTGTCCTCAATTTCTGACATTTTGGATTTCATAGCCTGTAATTCCTTATCTACTTCGTTATGAGCATCTACTAGCTCATTGTGGGCCGTGGCAAATTCTCCCATCTTGTCCTCTGTGTGACTCACCCTGTCCCCCAGTGCCGACACCTCCGCTTTTAATTGAGTGACACAATCCATCATATCCCTGTGTAGGCATCCTCTCAGTGATATAAGCATGTCTCTCATGGTGATGTCAGTTAGGGGCTGCCCAGATGTGGAGAATTCTTGTATCTGTTCAATAAATTCCCTGGTGTTGTCATGCGACCCCTCCTGCTCCCCTAGCTCACCTGGGTATCTGTGTTCCACTGAACGTTTCTGTGATACTTTCTGGGAGCTTTGTATCGGTGAGGAGCCCGGAGTGGAGCTGGATCTGTGCCCTGGGGAGGATGTACGGTGACGCCGTCGCCTCCATTTCGTCCGGAATCATGCGGACTGCCGCCATCTTGAGGCCCTGTCATGCCCGCCGCCCCGAAAAACTCTGAGTTTCTTCGGGCCCTGGGTGCTTTTCCTCTTGCCCATCTTGCGCTGGGTAGATAGCTGGACAGTTTGGGGTAGTTTCCTCTGGTGATGGTTGCTGTGGGTCGCTGTTAGCCGCTGGATGCACGGGGATTCGGACGGAGCCCTCTCCTCACGCAGCCATACTCCTCAGCCGCCGGCCATGCCCCCTTATTATCACTGTTCCAGCCCTTGCAGCTCTTTCCATCTGTGCAAGGAGCAGAGTCCCCACCTTCTCTTTAACACTGGAAGGTCTTTAACAAAACTCCAATGATAACCTTTGCAGTGTGCACACACATATGCAGATCTACCCATAATGCTTCAGACTCAGCACACTGTCCATCAACTAGGTCTTCATTCACACTCACTTTGAGATCACTTCTCACATAGAGACAGACACCACCACCCTTCCGTTTTACCCTGTCTTTCCGAAAGAGAGCATAGCCAGGAATATTAATAGCCCAGTCATGTAAACAATGAAGCCAAGATTCAGCTATACCAATCAAATCATAATTCTCCTCATGCACTAGAGCTTCCAACTCACCTATTTTGCTTGGCAGACTCCTGGCATTGGTGAATGCACATTTTGCGCATATATGTTGCATATTTTTAATTTTAGTACAAACAGTACTATTTCCAATGGTTGGTTGTAACATGGGAACCTTCATATCATCTTCCTTAGCCCTCCCCCCATCTTTCCCTATTCCACCCACCAATAGGGGCTGACCCCTGACTGACCTGTCTACACCATTATAATCTAATGCACCCTCCCCCCTCAATCCTAGTTTAAATACTCCTCCAGCCTTCCCATAAACTTCTCCCCTAGCACAACAGACCCCCTTCCGTTTAGGTGCAAACCATCTTTAGCATATAGGTTGCACCCCAATGAAAAGTCAGCCCAGTGCTCTAAAAACCCAAAGTCCTCCTCCTTACAATAGGCCTTTAACCATGCATTCAGGGCTCTAATCTCCTCCTGCCTTTCCTGTGTTGTGCATGGCACAGGCAATATTTCAGAGAATATTGCCTTGGAGGTCCTTCCCTTCAATTTGCAACCTAATTCTTTAAATTGGTTCTAAAGGAGCCTCCACCTTCCCTATATTTTGTCATTGGTTCCAACGTGGACCAAGACGGCTGGGTCATGCCCAGCCCCTCCCAGTAATTTATCAACCTAGTCCACCACATGCCGAACCCTGGCACCAGGGAGACAGCAAAACATTTGGTTGAGATGGTCCTGGGAAAAATTATTCTATCAGTCCTTCTAATTATAGAATCCCCAATTACCACCAACTGTCTAGGCCTACCTGCACTACCCCTACCACCCCTACTAGATGGGCTGCTCTCCCAGCTGTTAGGGGGAGCAGTGACATCCAGGGCAGCCACCTCTGAGTTTGCCACCCCCACATCTTCACTCAACTTGGCAAATCTGTTAGGGTTCTCAAACCCAGGGCTGGCCTTCCTTTTCTGTGAGCCCCTACCACTCCCTCTAACTGTATTAACCCATCTACCTACCTTATAATCCTGACTTACTGCTCCACCCTCCCCCTTAACCTTACTAGCCACCTTCTCAGTGAGCAGAGGACCCCTTTCAAGGTTGACAGCTCTGCCCAGCATTGCAATTTGCTCCTCCATATCTCGAATGCAAGCTTCTAGAAGGGCAACCTGCTCACATCTGTCGCAGTGGTATCCATCCTGGATCTGTTGCTCCATAGTTGCATACATGCGACACATTGTGCACTGTACAAAGCCTTCAATCTTGCTAGCACACATTTTCCCAGATACAATAACAGTAATAACAGGAAATTGCAGATGTTACTTACAGGGTCAGAAGACTCTTGTTATAATCTCCTGGTTTAAACTCTGGTTTTTAACTCACCACTTAGTCAAGGTCCACTTGATCAGAGGTCCAGCAAGCAAAGAGGTAGCAAGCTCTGAAATGAGTTCAACAGAGAGCTTTATAGGAATTGGATCACCTGTGACCAATTAACCACTCCCCTTAATTAGTAGTCTGAAGGAAGGAAAGAAAAAAAAAGCTATTTAAAAAGTGACAGAAAAGGTGTTAAAAAGCTGCAAAGAAAAAGCCCCCAAAAAAACAAAAAACTGCAAACACAGCAAACACCAGCAGTCAAAATCTAAACTGTTTCACTCAAAGATTCCCACTCTTTAGCTTTTAACCATTATTTCAGGCAAAACGTGTTTGTAAATATAGAGGAGGGGAAATGTACCATCCAAATTTTGTTATATGTATTCATCATTAATTTAGCTATTTCTGTGAACAACAATTTGTAAAATTCAGCATAATAATCTTCTGGGCCTTGGGTTTTCCCCATTATTCTCAAAGATACTTAACCACTTGCCGACCGCCGATCGGCAATTGACGGCGGCAAAGTGGCTCGTTCCCGCAAATCGCCGTCATACGACGGCGGCTGCGGGAACGTGTATAGTGAGCGCGCGCGCACCGCCGGAGGCGCGCCCGCGCGCTCACTGTGTCCAGGGGGGGCCAGGGAGCGGGTGCGGCGGCTTCGATTGGCGCCGGCCACCCGCGATGCCCCCCCCGGAGCGAATGAGCGGAGGTCCGTGTATGTAAACACGGACCTCCGCTCTGTGTGAGGGGGAAGGGCTGTGATCACAGCCTTCCTTTACGTGAAGGCTGTGATAACTTCCCTTCCCCTGTTAGGGCATCCCCCATACAGTTAGAACACGCCCAGGGAACATACTTAACCCTTAGCAGGTTAACCCCTTCACTGCCAATGACATTTACACAGTAATCAGTGCATTTTTATAGCACTGATCGCTGTATAAATGCCAATGGTCCCAAAAAAGTGTCAAAATGTTCCGCCATGTCCGCTGAAATATCGCAGTACCGCAAAAAATCGCAGATCGCCGCCATTTTTAGTAAAAAATAAAAAAAATTAAAAACCCCAAAAATGAATTCTCATCATCCGTAAACGCGACCACTTTTGCGCAAACCAATCAATAAACGCAGATTGCGATTTTTTTTTATCGCAAATATGAGGAAGAATATAAATCGGCCAAAAACGGTGAAAAAAAATGTTTTTTTATATTTTTTTTTTTTGGATTTGTATTTTAGGAAAAAGTAAGAAATTTGGGTTTTTTTGCAAAATTGTCGCTCTTCTTTTGTTTATAGCGGCGATCAGAAATGACGCAGCGGTGATCAAATACCACCAAAAGAAAGCTCTGTTTGTGGGAAAAAAGGACGCAAATTTCGTTTGGGTACAACGTCGCACGACCGCGCAATTGTCAGTTAAAGCGACGCAGCGCCGAATCGCAAAAAGGGCTCCGGTCCTAAAGCTGGAAATCCTTCCGGGGCTGAAGTGGTTAAAGAACTCAAGGAGTGAAGGTTTGCTAATTTCATATTTCAAGAGATGTTATCTGTGTAAAATGTCTGGTTTCATTCAACTTTTATATCCAAACAATACCTTTACTTTTCACACATAAAGACATTAGTTTACTTCAGAAGGCATTCATTTCTTTCATTTGGCAGGGTAAATGCTCTTGTATTTCTATGAGTAAGTTATACTCATAACTTATATAGCAGCTTAAATCTCTTCAATGTCAGGCTACATATTCTAGTTTGTCTTCTCAGACATGCGCTAGATTGGCTCTCTGAATGCTCCAAATACTCCAACTACTATCTTAAATCCTGTATGACCTCCCCCTGGTCCCTACTGAGGATTTTACATACTAAAATCTCCATGCCCCCCAAGCTCCACCACAATGTAGTGATCAGGACACCATCATTACTTGGAAGGAAGTTCATAAAGCTATGGGGTTTTCACTATGTATCTCTAGATATACTGTATATCCGCAACAACCCCATATTCTCACAGAGCATAGACTGCAAGGCTTTTATTCCTTCCTTTCTTTTTTTTCACTGACACTCTAGTACCTAAATCGTTCCATACTTTCGTTCAGGAATTCAATCTCCCTGTCCCTTGGCATCTATTTTCAGTCTCTTAACCACTTAATGACCGGGCCATAGCTGAATGACAGCTACACCTTGGTCGCTTAATTCTGGGAAGGCGTACAATGACATCCTCCCAGAATCACGTGCCTCCTCGGGCACGCACACGGGGCTGTCCATGCCTGCCGAGTTTGTGGGACCCGGCGGGTCACAGATTGCGGTAAAGGGCCAATGACAGTGGCCCTTTACCACATGATCGCCCCGTCCAATGACGGAGCGATCAGTGTAAACAAACCGGGGTCATGTCCGGTTCTCTCCACTGCTCACACAGATTGTGTGAGCAGCGGAGTAGGAAGATGAGGCTGCAAAAGGTATTCTCCAGCCCCAATCCATGCCCCAATGTGCCAATAAAGTGCTCCAATCAGTGTCCATAAAGTGCCCCTATCAGTGCCCATAAGTGCCCTGATCTGTGCCCGTAAGTGCCCAGATCTGTGCCCATAAGTGCCCAAATCAGTGCCCAGCAGTACCCCAATCTGTGCCCAGCAGTGCCCCTATCAGTGCCCAGCAGTGCCATATCAATACCCAGCGGTGCCTCTATCAGTGCCCAGCAGTGCCATATCAGTACCCATCAGTGCCCAGAAGTGTCATATCAGTGCACAGAGGTGCCCCAATATGTGCCATATCAGTGCCCAACAGTACCATATCATTGCCCAGCAGTGCCATATCAGTGCCCAGCGGTGCCATATCAGTGGCCAGTGGTACCCCAATCTGTGCCATATCAGTGCCCAAGAGTACCGTATCAGTGCCCAGCAGTGCCATATCAATGCCCAGCAGTGCTATATCAGTGCCACATTTGTGCCCCATCAGTCCTCTACAGTATTTTATGTCCCTAGAACGCCTGACGGTGTTCGCTACATGTTGGGCCTCTGTATGTCGCTACACTGTATGAAAGTCACACATGTGGTATCGCCATACGCAGGAGGAGTAGTAAAATATATTTTGGTGTGTAATTTGTGGTATGCATATGCTGTGTGTGAGAAATAACCTGTTAATGTGACAATTTTGTAAAAAAAAAAATCTAATCTAATAAAATGGTGATTAAATATCACCAAAACAAAGCTCTATCTGTGTGAAAGACAAAAATTTCATATGGGTACAGTGTTGCATCACTGAGTAATTGTCATTCAAAATGGCAGAGCATTGAAAGCTGAAAATTGGCCTGGTTGTTAAGGGGGTTTAAGTGCCCAGTGGTCAACTGGTTAAAAAATATACCTACAGACTTGAAAACTAACTTTTTTGATACCCCATTGAACAGATCTTCTACATCAATATCAGATTTCTATTCTCCCCTACTACTCAAGTTTTCTAAAACTTTGGTGGTCTCCAATGTGGTCAAATGGTCCAAAGACTTCCCTACTGAGGATATTGTGGACAAGCTTCTTGCAAGATATAAAACAGCACCTGTCAAGTACATACCTACTACAGGCCTGCTAGCTAAATGCAATCTCCTTAAACCCACCTTTAGTCACTGTTTATGGTCATATCCCAAGAGATCAAGATTCTGGACTCAGGTGAGATTATATATATAACCCACCATATGATCTTTTCTCTACAATGATCCCCTGCTTTTATTATTTAGCTATGAGAACCATTTTCTCAAAGTAAGAGGGCCATCAAAGGCCCATGACCCCAGTTGGATCCATATATGTGTTTTAGCTTCTCTGAGATGCAACCAAAAAAAGTTTAGTGTTCCTCAAGTTCCTACCTTTTCGGACATCAAAGATTCAATTTAATACATATTTGCTGATGTGGACCCTTCCAAGTTTTTTCACAAATGGGAAGGATATATCAAAGCTAGGAAATGGCAACTAGGCAAAATGTGGAGGAGGTGGAACAACTTTTTATCTATTTGGCTATATTAAATGGTTTCTCAGCAAACAAATTTTACAAGATATGGACAATTAGTCTCTTTTTTAACCTCTTTTAGGCCCACCTCTATAAGTCCCAACTCATTTCCACTACTCAGTTTAATGATTCCAACACATGCTCTTCCCAGGCAATAATAGGTGATTATCAGTTTCTCTACTCTACTCTAATATTTTTACCTTCATTTAGGCTTGTTTGCTTTTATAGTATTGTACTTAATACTGTAGCCATCTACTTCACCAGAAACCATTGTTTTATTCTGTATTAAATGATCCAGTTAGGGCATCTATGATCTCTTAATCTTTTCTATTCATATTTGTTGCCTTTGTTGTCTTAGAGTTGTATGGCTCAATGTACAAAACTCAGGGCTCTTTATATTTGGTACTGTAATACTCCAATCTCTGAGTATATTTTTTATATACCATAATAAAATATAATAAAAAAAGATTAAATTTCTGCCAAAAATGTTGTACTATGCCTGAGTCTTACTAACCCTTCTTTTCACCTCTGCGTTTTATAACATTTGATTTTATAATTCATGTGGAAAGGTTCCTCACACTGGTGGCAAAATCAATATTATATAACGTTAACCCTCAGAGAGGGCTAAGTTTTCCAATTGTTCACAAATACTAATATGTGTCTTGTGTATCCCAAATCCCAGTATACCAAAAACCATCAAAAGCAAAAAGGTAAAAAAATGCAAAGAACACTGAATAAAATTAACTAAAAGAGAAAATGTTTTGCTTAAACAGCTATACTTTAGTTACATTTTGCCAAAGACAAAATTGGTAATTCTGCATTAAAATCAATTTAGCCAAAATCACTCTGCTTCCTCCTTTGTCATCTCTACTGTTGATTGTATATTTAATACAAGCTGGGATATTGTGCAACTGTGTAAAAGTTGAAGCTGATCATTTTTTAAAAAAATCATGTCTACTTTTGCCTTTATTTAAGTACAACAGAAGATTTAGTATCATTTCATCAAAACTCTTTAGTGGAACATTTTAACATGCTGATGAAAACTATTCATCAAAATAGTCCTGATAATTACTTACTAATGTACTAGACCGTAAGGCCAGTCTGTGTAGGTTACCTTCATACATGCAATTTAATTCCTCATTAACCTTCACGTTATTGCTTCTACTTCATCAAGTTCAACAAAATATTAATTGAGTAAATTATTTTATATACTTGTATGATAGAAATGTGACTCTCAATTTGCTGTGCATTATGTGCACAGGTAAACAACAGAGCCAGAAGTTCAGTTGATTAATTTTTGCAAAATACATACAAAATGAAATAAAAATAAATAATGTTTATGCATATTACATCAAGACAGTTTTTGGACAAATGTTTGAATTCATTAGCAACTTTCCCCTGGAACTGATATTTTTCCAATTGGATCTAGTGAATCCAGGGTTAAAGTTGTATGAGTTCTCTGTAAAAACATTTACTCAGGCTTTTACATTTACATTTAACCAGGTTTAAGTCTCCCCAATATGGTACTGTTCTACTGGGCTGCTTTACTGCATACATTGATGAAACTGACAATGGACACTATGAAACTATGTCCTAGTAATATAACAAAAGTATATGCAGTATTAAATCCCAACTCCAGTCCCCCATTGTTATAGACTATACCACTAACCTGGCGACCCCCCCTCCTTATTTTTTTTTGAAAAAAAATCATTAGTATGTATACCTTTTTTGGTCTGTCTTCTGGATGGTCTTACTGTATAATGAGCAGAACCCTTTTCCTCTTCTTTCTCCCACCAGGGGTGGGCAGTCATTACTAATTCATATGACAGCACTCGTGTATGAATGTGTGAGTGTTGCATTTTGAATGGCAATTGTGTGGTCATGCTACACTGTAACCATGTGAATTTTATTTTATAATTTTCTTCACACATATAGAGCTTTCTTTTGGTGGTATTTAATCACAGCTAGGTTTTTTATTTTTTACCTAAAAAAAGCATTTTTTTAAAAAAAATCTTAGTTTCTGTCAGTAAATTTTGTAAATAAGTATTTTTTCTCCTTCACTGATGGGCACTGATGAGGTGGCACTTATGGGCACTGATGAGGCGGCACCTATGAGTACTGATTAGGGGGCACTGATGAGGAGACACTAATATGCTGCACTTATGGGCACTGATAGATGGCACTGATGTGTGGCACTGATGAGCACTGATAGGTGGCACGGATGGGTGCCACTGGTGGGCACTGACAGGTGGCACTGGTGGACACTGATGGGCATTGATGAGTGGCACTGATGGGCAGCAATAATGGGCATTGATGGGCAGCAATGATGGGCATTGATGGGCAGCACTGATAGACAGCACTGACTGGCATCACTAATGGGCACTGGTTGTGGAGTGATTGTGACACTTGTGGGCACTGATTGCTGGCACTGGTGGGTACTGATTGCTGGCACTGGTAGGCACTGATTTCTGGCACTGGTAGGCACTGATTTCTGGCACTGGTGGCACTTTATTGTCATCAGGGCACTGATGATCAGTGCCCTGATTACATGTATCCATGTCCCCTGCGAGAAGATGCCGTTGATGGGCTCTCCTCACGACACACTCTGTCAGTGTGAGGTGAGGAGAGTCGATTACTGGCATTTCCTTGTTTACATGTGACCAGCTATGATTGGATACAGCTGATCACATGGTTAAAGAGCCGTGGCTGCGATTCTTTACAGAGATCAGGTTCACGCCATGTCCTAGCAACGGGTGCGTGAAAGCGGCCGTTCTAGGGTGACATCATATGATGTCGTCCCAGAATGAGAGCCGCATGGTCCCTCCATCATTTGATGGTGGGCGGATGGCAAACAGTTAAAAAAAGAAAAAGAGCAATTACTCAATTGCTACGTGGCAAATGGAAGAGACATCTATCCCAGGAACCTGAAGTGATGTGTTGATTTGACTGAGAGGTTCGGGACAGGGTGAGAGGAGGTGACATGATCTTCACCCTACATGGTTGATGTAGCTTAATGTGAAATGAGTGTTACACTTAGTTGCATTGTGAGTTCTATTTTAATACAATAATGATGGTGGGGAGATTTACTACAACTGGAGCACCCAGAATCTGGTCCAGCTGTGCATTATAGCCAATCAGCTTCTAAGTTCAGCTTGTTAAATTAAGCTTTGACAAAAAAAAAAAAACGGAAAGCCGATTGGTTCCTATAAAGAGCTGCACCAAATTTTGCACTTTCCAATTTTAGTAGATCCCTCCTCCTCCTAGTTTTCTATTTTTTTTACATACTTCATCATTGGGGCTGTTTTCTTTTTTTTTTTCTCTACATAGTGTATGAGTTTTCCCTAAGCTCTGGAGAAATGATGCATCAATATTTCCTCTGTAGTAATATTGAGTGTTAAAAGGCAAGCATGTAAACGAGAGGCAATTGAATCCAATGAGTGTATACCTAAGGGGGAACGGTGTCTCACACCACATGTGGTGATCACTGGATTCACTTCAGAGTATGTTTGTTTTTTGTGACACTTCAGAGGAATTTCTGTCACATGTCATAAGATTATAGTTATACAGTGCCTTGAAAAAGTATGCATACCCCTTGCAATTTTCCACATTTTGTCATGTTACAACTAAAAACATAAATATATTTTATTGGGATTTTATGTGATAGACCAACACAAAGTGGTACATAATTGTGTAGGTGAAGTAAAATAACTGGTTTTCAAATTTTTACAAAGAAATATCTGAAAAGGGTGTTGTGCATTTGTATTCAGTCCCCTTTACACTGATATCACTAACTAAAATCCAGTGGAACTCATTGCCTTCAGAAGTCACCTAATTAGTATATAGGGTCCGCCTGTGTGTAATTTAATCTCAGTAAAAATACAGCTGTTCTGTGAAGCCATCAGAGATTTGTTAGAGAACCTCGCCACACACTCTGTCAGTGTGAGGTGAGGAAAGTCGATTACCGGCATTTCCTTGTTTACATGTGACCCGCTATGATTGGATACAGCCGATCACATGGTTAAAGAACCGTGGCCGCGATTCTTTCTGGAGATCAGGTTCACACCGTGTCCTAGCAAGGGGTGTGTGAGAACGGCCATTCTAGGGCGACATCATATGACGTCGTGCCAGAACGAGAGCCGCATGGTCCCTCCATCATTTGATGGTGGGTGGACGGCAAGCAGTTAAAAAAGTAAAAGAGCAATTACTCAATTGCTACATGGCAAATAGAAGAGACATCTATCCCAGGAACCTGAAGTGATATGTTGATTTGACTGAGAGGTCCGGGACAGGGTGAGGGGAGGTGACATGATCTTCACCCTACATGGTTGATGTAGCTTAATGTGAAATGAGTGTTACACTTAGTTGCATTGTTTTATTTCTATTGTAATACAATAAGGATGGTGGGGGAGATTTACTACAACTGGAGCACTCAGAGTCTGGTCCAGCAGTGCATGATAGCCAATCAGCTTCTAAGTTCAGCTTGTTCACTTAAGCTTTGACAAAAAAAAACTGGAAGCTGATTGGTTCCTATAAAGAGCTGCACCAGATTTTGCACTTTCCAGTTTTAGTAAATCCCTCCTCCTCCTAGTCTTCTATTTTTTTTTACATACTTCATCATTGGGGGCTGTTTTCTTTTCTTTTTTTTCTCTACATAGTGTATGAGTTTTCCCTAAGCTCTGAAGAAATGATGCATCAATATTTCCTCTGTAGTGATATTGAGTGTTTAAAGGCAAGCATGTAAATGAGAGACAATTGGATCCAATGAGTGTATACCTAAGGGGGAACGGTGTCTCACACCACATGTGGTGATCACTGGATTCACTTCAGAGTATGTTTGTTTTTTGTGACACTTCAGAGGAATTTCTGTCACATGTCATAAGATTATAGTTATACAGTGCCTTGAAAAAGTATGCATACCCCTTGCAATTTTCCACATTTTGTCATGTTACAACTAAAAACATAAATATATTTTATTGGGATTTTATGTGATAGACCAACACAAAGTGGTACATAATTGTGTAGGTGAAGTAAAATAACTGGTTTTCAAATTTTTACAAAGAAATATCTGAAAAGGGTGTTGTGCATTTGTATTCAGTCCCCTTTACACTGATATCACTAACTAAAATCCAGTGGAACTCATTGCCTTCAGAAGTCACCTAATTAGTATATAGGGTCCGCCTGTGTGTAATTTAATCTCAGTAAAAATACAGCTGTTCTGTGAAGCCATCAGAGATTTGTTAGAGAACCTCGCCACACACTCTGTCAGTGTGAGGTGAGGAAAGTCGATTACCGGCATTTCCTTGTTTACATGTGACCCGCTATGATTGGATACAGCCGATCACATGGTTAAAGAACCGTGGCCGCGATTCTTTCTGGAGATCAGGTTCACACCGTGTCCTAGCAAGGGGTGTGTGAGAACGGCCATTCTAGGGCGACATCATATGACGTCGTGCCAGAACGAGAGCCGCATGGTCCCTCCATCATTTGATGGTGGGTGGACGGCAAGCAGTTAAAAAAGTAAAAGAGCAATTACTCAATTGCTACATGGCAAATAGAAGAGACATCTATCCCAGGAACCTGAAGTGATATGTTGATTTGACTGAGAGGTCCGGGACAGGGTGAGGGGAGGTGACATGATCTTCACCCTACATGGTTGATGTAGCTTAATGTGAAATGAGTGTTACACTTAGTTGCATTGTTTTATTTCTATTGTAATACAATAAGGATGGTGGGGGAGATTTACTACAACTGGAGCACTCAGAGTCTGGTCCAGCAGTGCATGATAGCCAATCAGCTTCTAAGTTCAGCTTGTTCACTTAAGCTTTGACAAAAAAAAACTGGAAGCTGATTGGTTCCTATAAAGAGCTGCACCAGATTTTGCACTTTCCAGTTTTAGTAAATCCCTCCTCCTCCTAGTCTTCTATTTTTTTTTACATACTTCATCATTGGGGGCTGTTTTCTTTTCTTTTTTTTCTCTACATAGTGTATGAGTTTTCCCTAAGCTCTGAAGAAATGATGCATCAATATTTCCTCTGTAGTGATATTGAGTGTTTAAAGGCAAGCATGTAAATGAGAGACAATTGGATCCAATGAGTGTATACCTAAGGGGGAACGGTGTCTCACACCACATGTGGTGATCACTGGATTCACTTCAGAGTATGTTTGTTTTTTGTGACACTTCAGAGGAATTTCTGTCACATGTCATAAGATTATAGTTATACAGTGCCTTGAAAAAGTATGCATACCCCTTGCAATTTTCCACATTTTGTCACGTTACAACTAAAAACATAAATATATGTTATTGGGATTTCATGTGATAGACCAACACAAAGTGGCACATAATTGTGAAGTGGAAGTAAAATGATAACTGGTTTTCAAAACTTTACAAATAAATATCTGAAAAGGGTGTTGTACATTTGTATTCAGTCCCCTTTACACTGATATCCCTAACTAAAATCCAGTGGAACCAATTGCCTGCAGAAGTCACCTAATTAGTAAATAGGGTACGCCTGTGTGTAATTTAATCTTAGTAAAAATACAACTGTTCAGTGAAGCCATCAGAGATTTGTTAGAGAACCTTAGTGAACAAATAGCATAATTAAGGCCAAGGAACACACCAGGGTCAGGGATAACGTTCTGGAGAAGTTTAAAGCAGAGTTAGGTTATAAAAAATATCCCAAGCTTTGAACATCTCACAAAGCACTGTTAAATACATCATCTGAAAATGGAAGGAGTATTGCACAACTGCAAACCCACCAGGACGTGGCCATCCACCTAAATTGACAGGCTGAACAAGGAGAGCATTAATCAGAGAAGCAGCCAAGAGGCCCATGGTAACTCTAGAGGAGCTGCAGCGATCCACAGCTCAGGTGGGAGAATCTGTCCACAGGACAACTATTAGTCTGCACTCCACAAATCTGGCCTTTATGGAAGAGTGGCAAGAAGAAAGTAATTATTAAAAGAAAGCCATAAGAAGTCCACTTTGCAGTTTGCTAGAAGCCATGTGAGGGACACAGCAAACATGTGGAAGAAGGTGCTTTGGTCAGATGAGATCAAAATTAAACTTTCTGGGCTAAAAGTAAAATCTTAAGTGTGGCAGAAAACGAACACTGCACATCCCCCTGAACACATAATCCCCACCGTAAAACATGGTGGTGGCAGCATCATGCTGTGGGGATGCTTTTCTTCAGCAGGGACAGGAAATCTGGTCAGAGTTGATGGGAAGATGGATGGAGCCAAATACAGGGTAATCTTAGAGGAAAACCTGTTAGAGTCTGCAAAAGACTTGAGACTGGGGCAGAGGTTCACCTTCCAGTAGGACAACAACTCTAAACATACAACCAGAGCTGCAATGGAATGGTTTAGAACAAAGCATATTTATGTGTTCGAATGTCCCAGTCACAGTCCACGCCTAATTCCAACTAAGAATCTGTAGCAAGTGTGTGTATGGGAAGGTTTGACCATTCTTCCAGAAGAACATTTGTGAGGGCAGGCACTGATGTTGGATGAGAAGGCCTGGCTCACACTCTCTGCTCGAATTCATCCCAAAGGTGTTCTATTAGGTTGAGATCAGGACTCTGTGCAGACCAGTCAAGTTCCTCCACCCCATACTCACTCTTCCATGTCTTTATGGACCTTGCTTTGTGCACTGGTGCGCAGACATGTTGGAACAGGAAGGGGCCATCCCCAAACCGTTCCTAGAAAGTTGGAAGCATGAAATTGTGCAAAATGTATGTAGTATGAAATTGTCCAAATGTAGTATGTTGGCGCCTTATGGTGTGCCTTCACTGACCTCAACCCAATAGATCCCCTTTGGTAAGGAATTAGAGCGAAGACTGCAAGCCAGGCCTTCTCGTCCAACATCACAGCCTAACCTCACAAATCTCTTTGGGAAGAACGGTGAAACATTTCCATGGACACACTCCTAAACCTTGTGGACAGCCTTCCCAGAAGAGTTGAAGCTGTTATAGCTGCAAAGAGTGGGACAACTCAATATTGAACCCTATGAACTAAGACTGGGATGCCATTCAAGTTCATGTGCGTGTAAAGGCAGGTGTCCCAATATTTAGGCCAATATATTGTATATTGCTTGTGAAACTGAGCATGGCTAGGGACGTTCACACCACAGAGATGCAGTCTACATGTGTGAGGATGCCTCCTGGCTAAGGCGCCTTTCACACTTGTGCAACATTTCCTGTGACTTGGTACTGCAAAGTTGCATGACAAGTTGTACCTCATGACTTCCAATGAGTACCATTCATATTTGTGCAAGTTCAAGTTGCACTTCAAAATAGTCCCTGTACTATGTCTATGGACCTCAGGTCACATTCCCTTTCCCACTTGTGTGACGTGAAAGTCACGCAATTTTTCTGCGATTTTTAAACTGTGATTTTTGCCGCGATTTTGATGTGACTTACAATGCCTGTGTAATCTTGAGGTCTATGGACCTCAAGTCGCATCAAAGTCGGACCAAAGAAGTGCAGGGACTACTTTGAAGTTGCTGCAACTTGAAGTCGCACATATATGAATGGTACTCATTGGAAATCATCTTCAGGTCCCTTTCACACTTTTGCAACTTTACCTGCTACTTGGGACTGA
Organism: Glandirana rugosa; assembly: GCA_018402905.1. Lineage (NCBI taxonomy): Eukaryota > Metazoa > Chordata > Amphibia > Anura > Ranidae > Glandirana > Glandirana rugosa. The sequence continues at coordinate 26,660 of BLSH010271815.1, read as the reverse complement.
AAAGTCACATGACGAGTTGTTCCCCATGATTTTCAATGAGTACCATTCATATCTGTGTGACTTCAAGTCGCAGTGACTTCAAAGTAGTCCCTGCACTACTTTGATGCGATTTGAGGTCCATAGACCTCAGGATTACACAGCTATTGCTTCAAGTCACATCAAAATCACTGCAAAACATTGCAGAAAAAAATTGCGGCAAATCGCTGTAAAATCACACAACCCCCTGAAAAACAGCCCCACACCATAATCCCCCCTCCCTATTTTGGCCAGTGCACAAAGCAAGGTCCATAAAGACATGGATGAGTGAGTTTGGGGTGAACTTGACTGGCCTGTACAGAGTCCTGACCTAAACCCTATAGAACACCGTTGGGATGAATTAGAACGGAGACTGCGAGCCGGGTCTTCTCGTCCAACATCAGTGCCTGACCTTAAAAATGCTCTTCTGGAAGAATGGGCAAACATTCCCATAGACACACTCCTAAACTTTGTGGACAGCCTTCCCAGAAGAGTTGAAGCTGTTATAGCTGCAAAGGATGGGCCAACTCAATATTGAACCCTACGGACTAAGACTGGGATGCCATTAAAGTTCATGTGTGTGTAAAGGCAGGCGTTTTGACAATATTGTGTGGGCTAACACATTTGTGAATTGTAAGTGTTCTTGTTTATCAGGTGCAATCACTATAGAGTTAGGCAGACATGAATACATGAAGAAACAGATTGCATGACACTGGTGGGCGTGTACTTCCATTGGGCGTGTCCATGTGCTAACAATACAACCTATGTTATATAAATGACTTCAGTAGAGGGGTTGGTTTGCCCCTGCGAAGAGGCTGTGTTATTTGCTGTGGTTTTTGTGGGAGTAGGGCTGATATTGTGCATAATGGCAAACGCCCCACGTGGGCTGTTATCTGAAATTCTTGTGCATTTTGTCCATCAAAAGTGTGGCTTTGCTGCCAATTTTGTGTATTGTTGCTGTCTGACCATGCATTCATGGTTTGGGAGCATCTGCTGACCTTCTACTTTTTGATCTCATTGCTTAATCATGCACACAGAAATGCATCTTCCAGTGGAACCGTCACCAATGTATGTGTGTGGAATGTGGGGTGGTGGGTGGTCATGTTGGAATGTGTCTTTTTAATATTTTGTATTTTTTTTTTTTTAAGAATGACTTTTTGTATTTTTGTATAATCTTGCAGCTAAACATTTGTTGGTGGTCGGTGTCTGTTGAGAGTAATTGTACTATGAAATGTATAGCCTGCTATACACTGTGAAATTGAAGATATGTCCACTATAAGGCTTGGAAAAATTTTAGATTGTAAGCTCCTATGAGCAGGCCATTAGATCCCAATTGCTAAATGCTTGTCTAAATGCACCACCTAATATACTAATGCCACTAAATTATGTAAATAATTGTGTTGTTGCTCTGCAAATAAATGTAAATTCTTGAGCTGTTTTTTTTTATTTGGTTTTGGGGGAGCTGGGTTTGGAGAAGTGAACTGTCTTTCTAATGACAAATTATGAGAAGGTGTAAGGTGGATTTAACCACTTGACAACTGGGCACTTAAACCCCCTTCCTAACCAGACCAATTTTCAGCTTTCAGTGCTCTCACATTTTGAATGACAATTACTCAGTCATACTACACTGTACCCATATGAAATTTTCGTCCTTTTTTTCTCACAAATAGAGCTTTCTTTTGGTGGTATTTAATCACCATTGGGGTGTTTATTTTTTGAGCAATAATTTCTGTCAAGTGAAGAGGTTTGGGTCGAGGGGGTTTTGGTTTATTTTTTTTTGTCGAGTTCTTAAATGTAAATAAACGTCTCGTTGTTGTGTTAATAAATGTATTAAATCACCGTAATCATATAATCCACCACGTAAATCTGTTCGTAAATCGTTAACCCTAGATTACCGGACGAGTATCCTC
>BLSH010271813.1:548332-561987 GCA_018402905.1 Glandirana rugosa | reverse complement strand
CATATATGCAGAAATGGGAATCAGATTTTAACTTATCATTATCCTCTGTTGATTGAGATGACTGTATAAATAATCTACGAAAATGTACAAGATCTCTCACAGTTTGTGAAAAGGCAATGAAACTCTTCACCTGGTGGTATTTCACACCTACCAAACTACATGCTATAATCCCATCAGTCTCTCCCACGTGTTTTAGAGGATGCTCCTCTCAGGGTTCCTTCCTTCACATTTTCTGGGAACATGAGAAAATATCCCATATTTGGTGTAAGTTAGAAAATTTTGCTTCAACCATAATGGGAAACCCGGTCCTCCTCATTTCTATTAATTGTCTTTTATTCACCCCTATATCAGAAGTTCCTACCCCCTTTATGATCCTTATCCACACATTTTGTGTTGCCATACACTAGCTGATTGCCAAAAACTGGAAATCTGTTTCAGTCCCTATTACCCAATTAAAATCAAGAGTAAACTCCATTATGGAAAAAAGATTCCACGCTTTATACAATTCTATGAATTCCTATAACATTAAATGGAACCCCTGGTTTAAACATGCTGACGACTTTTTCTAGAAGATTGACTGTAAATGTTTAGACAGATGTAGATTATCCACATTGAAAATATAGTTGTCAAACACCTCAATGTCATTTTTTACATGATGTTAACTTTCCCTGTTGGCATAAAGGGGTTGTAAACCCTCAAGGTTTTTCACCTTAATGCATTCAATGCATTAAAGTGAAAAACATACTGTGATGCAGCAGCTCCCCAGAGCCCCCCTTTTACTTACTTGAACCTGGTCTTTCCAGCGATGGGGACGAGCCCACCAGCTCCAGCCGGTGTCTTGGGTCCTGATTAGATAGATTGATAGCAGCACAGCCATTGGCTCCTGCTGCTGTCAATCAAATCCAATGATGCGGGAGCCAGCAGATGGGGTTGAGTCCTGCTGTCTGTCTCAATAGATGCAGCAGCACGACATGCCCGCACGAGTGCCCCAAGGGAAAGTGCTTCTCCAGCGGGGCACTCAATGTGGTGAGGAGCCAGGAACATCATTGAAGGACCCCAGAAAAGGAAGATCAGGGCCACTCTGTGCAAAAACCCTTGCACAAAGAAGGAAAGTTTGACATGCTTAAAACAACTTCAGCCCCAGCGCCGTAAATAGGCGGCGGTCGGGGTTGAACGGCTCTCCCAGGACATAGCCTGCACCTGCAGGCTATATCCCGGTATCATTTTTTAGAGCAAGCGGTCGGCTATCCAGGGGTGATGACCGATCCGGCTCAGGAGCCGCTTGGTCGTTACCCCAGGAGGCGGGAGGGGACGCCCCCCCCCTCCCGCCGCCTTCCGCCGCTCTTCTCCGGCCTCCCGTCCCACCGGGAGACCGGAGCGATGATCCGGCACGTCCGCCGGCTGGAAGGAGACCTGATCAAAGCCGTAATCGGCTCCAATCGGGTCTCCTTCGGCAAATTCCGGAAGAGGACGTCACAACGTCACTTCCGGTTTACACGGCGCCTAACGGCGCCAAATTTAAAAAAACGACAGTATTCAGAATCGCCGTTTTTGGCAATCTGAATACTGTGAAGTGCAAAGGAGGGATGGGGGGTCTTTTAGACCCCCCGGCCCTCCAAAAAGAGTACCTGTCACCATATATTACTATCACAAGGGATGTTTACATTCCTTGTGATAGCAATAAAAGTGATCAGATTTTTTTTTTAAAGGAACAGTGCTAAAAATAAATAAATAAATAAATAAAAAAAAGAAAAAAAAAAAGATTTAAATCGCCACCGTCCCCGCGAGCTCGCGCAGCAAAGAAAACGCATACGTAAGTCGCGCCCGCATGTGTAAACGGTGTTCAAACTACACATGTGAGGTATCACCGCGATCGCCAGAGTGTGAGCAATAATTCTAGCAAAAGACCTCCTCTGTAACTCTAACCTGGTAACCGTTAAAAATTTTTAAAGCGTCGCCTATGGAACTTTTTAAATACCGGACTTTGTCGACATTCCGCGAGTGCGTGCAATTTTCAACCGTGTCATGTATGGTATCTATTTACTCGGCGTAACGTCCTCTTTCACAATATGGAAAAAAATTGGGCTAACTTTACTGTTGTCTTATTTTTTAACTCAAAAAAGTAAAATTGTTCCAAAAAAATTGCGCTTGAAAGACCGCTGCGCAAATACCGTGTGACAAAAAGTATTGAAACAATCGCCATTTTATTCTCTAGGGTGTTTGAAAAAAAAAATATATATATAATGTTTGGGGGTTCTAAGTAATTCTCTAGCAAAAAAAAAATGTTTTTAGCTTGTGACCACCAAATGTAAAAAAGTGGCCCGGTTGGTAAGTGGTTAACCAGTTGCCAGCCAGCCACTGCAGTTGTAACGCAGCATGCTGGCTCGGCTGCGCAAACCACCATCATTGAATGTCGGTCACGCATGCGTCCCTGTGATGATCAGATTCATTACAGAAACGATCAGTCTCTAGGCCCAGACCAATAATTTCTGGTCTGGACCTGGTGATCGGTTCTGGCAAATGAAATGCCTCCTCTGCTTTGTAATGTAAAACAGGCAGAGGAAGTGATGCAATCTCTCTTCCTGGAGTCTTTTTCGGTTCCAGTGTGGGGAGAGAAAGCATGAACTGTGAGTACACAACACAAGCACAAGTTAGGCACACAATTAACCCCTTGATCGCCCCCACTTCACTCCTGTCACTGTGTCACTTAGTGCAGTGATCAGATTTTTTTACTGATCACTGCACTTGTGTCACTTGTGAAACTAAATCACCTTAGGGTAGGTAGTGGTAGGTAGTAGTAGGCCCAGGTACCCCCTTAACCCCCAATAAAGGTTTTAACCCCTTGATTACCCCCTGTCACCAGTGATCACTGTATTAGTGTCACGGGTGACGCTACTTAGTTCATTTTTTATTTTGTCAGGGTACTCGCCGTATATACCTAATAAATGTTTTAACCCCCTGGTCGCCCAGCGGTGACATCAGTTAGGGTCAGCGTAAATACCAGGCAGGGTCAGATTAGTCAGGTACCCTAACACGCACACACACACTAGATAGGTCCGTTACTAGTATAGTATCTGAACGGATCAATATCTGTGATCTGGTTGGATCTATACTTGTGTCGCCAGTAGTTTAGTGTTCCTAAAAACAGGGCGTTAGTGGGATCAGCCCAGATAACTGCTAGCACTTATGTTTAGCCCCTCCACCCAGCCCAGCCCACCCAAATGCAGTATCAAATAGATCAATGGCACTAACAAACACAATGCACATACCTGCAGTGTTCGCAGAGTCATGCCTGATCCCTGTGAATGCTAACAGTTATTTTGGTAGCGATTGAAGCAGGCTCTGACTACCAAGTGTGCTCTTTTGCCTGTGAGTCACACTAGTGTACCTATAAATTTAGAGGCCAAAAAGAAGCCTACACGTTACTGAGCATGACAGATGAGCGCAATGGGGAAGCTCCACTGTCAGATTCAGGCTCAGTATACGAGCCAGTAGAGAGCAGCGGCACCCTGACAGATAGCAGTGACAATGGAGTAGTGGTCCATGCTAAGGTCAGGCATACCCGATCCTGTTCTGCTGTTGTTGAGGTGCAAGAACCGATGGGCTCTCTTATGGAGCAGAGAGCCAGTACTAGCGCCGCTCATCCTTCTGGGGAACTGGCAAGCACCAGTGGCCTAGTACACCCTGGTTGTAGACAAACCAACACTGCAGTAACACTTGGTGATGTGGCGAGTCCCATAAGTGCAGTTAAAGCTGGTGTGGCTAACACAAGTAGAGTCACGTAGCCACCGAGAAGACAAAGACAGGTCTGCAGAGCCCATATTGCCCTTCCCACTGCATATGCTAACCCTGATTGGCAACCCACCACTTCTGCAGTGCCCTATTTCCCCCATTCCCTAGCCAACCTGGAATTCAGGGGGAAACAGTTGATTTTACGTCCCTTGAATTTTATTCACTGTTTTTCACGGGAGAACTCTATAGATCTATTGTGGACCAAACCACTTTTTAGTCACCTTTTTGATCATGGAATTGGTGCATGTGGCACCAAGCGATCTAATCACTGGGGCTTCCCCAACAGCTTATAGAATCCCGTCTTAGACAGGGGTGAGGGTCTGCTTGAGATGTAATAATTTGCTCACATTGAAGTGGAAGGACAACAGGAATGTTTTCTTTTTGTCCTCCCTTCAGGCAGATATGATAGTCCAAATTCCAATGACGACTGGTGTTGTGGAGAAGCCACTCTGTGTCCATGAATACAACCTTATTCCGCATTCCGCACTACCGCATTTTGAGAGACCCAAACCTGGAACCGTTACAGTTACAAAAAAAAGTGTACCAAAAAAATGTAAAACACCAAAAAAAAAATGTTATAAAAAAACAAAAAAATATAAAATAAAAAAGACAAAAATAGTTGTCATTTTCTTGTTGTTCTCTCTCTATTGTTCTTTCTCTATTATCTCTCTATTGCTCTCTCTCTATTGTTACTGTATTTTATTGTTACTGTATTTTACTATGTTTGCTTTGCAGGTATATAATTCTACTTTTGTATGTTACTGTTTACTGTGTTATATTGTTAATCATTATTTGCTTTTCATGTACGCCATTCGGCTGCAGCACTGATTTATTTATCCTGACAGCAACAATGCTTGCTCCTACGATACGTAAATCAGTGACTCCAGCTTTGTAGGAGGTGATTTCACCATCACAGTTAAAAAAGAGTATATATGCCGAAGCATAGGGGCAGGGGTGGACACAGGGGCGGATTGCCCCTATGCTTCAGAATGTATTATTAGAACGGTGCTATGCCCATCATTAGAAGTAGGTAGATGCAGGGTGGTTTTCTAATGATGGGCATACCACCAATTGATTGATTCTTTTTTTTCATTAAACCCAAAGGTTGCATGAAAAAAAGGACATTACAACATATGCCCAAGAAGGACCAGTGATGTATTGGTATGTTGCTGGATTTTGGTTATACCAGAATGATGCCTGCAGGTATAGATATCATCTTGGTATTGTTCTTTTCATCTGGCGGTCAGCTTTCATGTAAAAGCAATCCTAGCAGCTAATTAGCTGCTAGACTGCTTTTACAAGCAGTGGGAGGGAACGTCACCCCCTCCTGCCATCTTCCATGGTTTTCTCTGGTTCTCCTATACCACCGGGGAACCCAAGAATGCAGCTGGTGGTTCTGCCAGCTGACCATAAAGCTGATCGAAGACTAGAGTGGCTCCAATCATCTCTATGGCCTACGACACCAGAAGCTACGAGCATTTTATGACTTCGATTTCGCCGGATATAAACAGCACCATTGGGAAAGCATCTTATCACACCGATTTTGGTGTGGTCAGATGCTTTAAGGGTTCAGGAGAGATCTAGAGTCCAATAGACCCCAAATTTTTCAAAAAGAAAATGCATATTTCTATCATAGGGGATATTTAAATTCCCTGTGGTAACAATAAAAATTATAAAAAAAAACGAAAGGGATAGTGTAAATATAAAATAAAAAGCAAAATGAATAATTAAAAAAAAAATGCACCCCTTTCCCCCGTGCATGCACACAAAGGTGAACGCAAGCGTCTGCCTTGTGTTATATGTAAACAGCAATTGCACCATGCATGTGAGGTATCACCACAAACATCATATAGAGGGCAGTCATTCTAGCAGTAGATCTCCTCTGTAACTCTAAAGTGATAACCTGTAAAGGCTTTTAAATATGTACATATTTTGTCCCCGCGTGTGCGTAATTTTAAAGCATGTCGTGTTTGGTATCTATGTACTCAGCATAAGATCATATTTTATATTTCACCAAACATTTGGCAATATAGTGTGTTTTTGTGCATTAAAATTCAAAAAAGCTAATTTCCCCAAAAAATTGCGTTTGAAAAATCACTGCGCAAATACTTTAATCTATAGGGCCTCTGCTTTAAAAAATATATAATGTTTGAGGGTTCAAAATAATTTTCCAGCAAAAAATGAAAGTCAACAAACAGTGTCAGAAAGGACTTGGTGGTTAGAAGACTGGGTGATGTGGTGCATAAAATGCCAGGACAGTTCAAAGCCCCCCAAATGACCCACTTTTGGAAAGTAGAAACCTGAAGCTATTTGCTAAGAGGCATGTCGAGTCCATGGAATATTTTATATTTTGCCTCCAGTTGAGGTAAAATTGACTTTTTTTTTTTGCACAAAGTTGTCACTAAATGATATATCGCTCGAACATCCCATATGGAAGAAAAATATATTTCCAATATATTTATAAAAAAAAAATTATATATGTGACATATATTTACAATATATTGGCCTACGCTAATATATTTTAACATGTGTTCCAAAAATGTATCTTAAAATATATTTTCCAAAGACATATATTTTAAAATATATTTGTTAAAATATATTTTCCAGATATTTTTGAACATCTAAAAAAATGCATTTAAACATATATTTTTAAATGTGCTTGTAAATGCATTGCAAAAATGTAATTTAAATGTATTTTCCAAGAAAATATATTTGAAAATATATTTGTAAAATATATTCTTCAGATTTTTTTAACATATAAAAAAGTAGTTTTGACATATATTTTTGCATATATTTGTAAATGCATTCCAAAAATATAATTCAAATGTATTTTCCAAAGACATATATTTGAAAATATATTTGTTAAAGTATATTTTCCAGATATTTTTGAACATCTACAAAAATGCATTTAAACGTATCTTTTTAAACATATTTGTAAATGCATTCCAAAAATGTAATATAAATGTATTTTCCAAGAAAATATATATGAAAATATATTTTTAAAATATATTCTACAGTTTTTTTTAACATATAAAAAAGTAATTTTGACATATATTTTTGCATATATTTGTAAATGCATTCCAAAAATATAATTGAAATGTATTTTCCAAAGACATATATTGGAAAATATATTTTTGAAATATGTTTTTCTTAAATATTTTAACGTCTAATAAAGGCATTTCAACATTTGTTTTTTTTCAGAAATTTTTGTAATATTGACTTGGAAAGTACTTAAAAAACAAAACAAAACTACACAAAGATAACATTCTGAACTCATTTAAAAGAGACCCACTCCCATTTTAACCACTTCAGCTTTTTGCGAGATGGCACTGCATCGCTTTAACTGACAATTGCGCGGTTGTGCAATGCTGTACCCAAAAAAAATTGACTTCCTTTTTTTCCCACAAATAGAACTTTCTTTTAGTGGTATTTAATCACATCTGCTGTTTTTATTTTTTGTGCTGTAAACAGAGAGACAATTTTGGAAAAAAAATATTTTTTTTACTTTTTGCTATAATAAATGTCCAAAAAAAATGTATAAAAAAATGTATGTATTCATTAGTTTAGGCTGATATATATTTTTCTACATATTTGTGGTAAAAAAAAATCTCAATAGGGACATATTGATTGGTTTGTGCAAAAGTTGCCGCGTTTACAAACTATGAGAATTGATTTGCTGATATGTTGGAGATCTGCGATTTTTATCGGGGCTGCGATATTGCGGCGGACAGATCGAACATTTTTGACACTTTTTTGGGACTTTGGTACTTTTTTAAAGTGGAGTTCCACCCAGTTAAAAGTCAGCAGCTACAAAAAGTGTAGTTGCTGACTTTTAATAATGGGACACTCACCTGTCCCTCGCTCCAGCGATGTGGCCGCCCAAGGGCTCACTCTTCTCCCCCTCCCCTCCATGGCACTGGCATCACAAGTGTAGGCACTCGGCTTTGGCTTCAAAACCGGGCGCGCACTGCGCATGCATGAGACACATTCCGCACTGTGATAGGCCGTTGTATCTTCTGGGACCTGTGATGTGTCCCAGAAGATCTCCGGGTGGGAGGGGGGTGAACGTCCTTCCGGCTTTGCGGCACCAGGAAAGGAAGTGTGACCTGGGACCCTGTCAAAACAGGGTCCTCGGTCCCGCCCCCCCCCAAAAAGATGACATGCCAATTGTGGAAGGTCAGGGGGTCACCTTCCCTTAAAGCAGAAGTTCCACTTTTGAGTGGAACTCCGCTTTAAGTTTCATATCCTGTACTGCTACCATGTGCCAATACTATAAGCTGACCAGATTTTTAAAATTAAATCTGGGGACATATTTTTTTTACTAGCAATTGTGGCAATCATCGACTTATAGCGGGACTGCGATATTGTGGAGGACAAATTGGACACCAAGTGACACTTTTGACACTTTGTGGGAACCAGTGATACTAATACAGTGATCAGTTTGAAAAATATGCACTGTCACTGTACTAATGCCACTGGATGGGAAGGGGTTATCATCAGGGGCGATGAAAGGGTTAAATGTGTTCCTAACCAGCGTTTTCTCACTGTGGGGGAGGTGCTTTTACTAAGGGAAGGCATAGATCCCTGTCCCTGCTTTGCAGGAACACAGGATCAATGTCTTCAATACTGACAAAACGGTGATCTGCTTTGTTTACACAGGCAGACCGCTGTTCTACCTGTGTATAGAACGATCGGCGGGTACCGGCAGACATCGAGTCAGCCAGACCCTCTGATTGGCTCTGATACCCAGAAATGCAGGATCACATATATATACACATGATCCTGTACAGCACAACAGCCCTGTAGCAGTAACTCTGCTATGAGGCGGTCAGCAACTGGTTAAGATCATCAGCATTATAAGACACATGCAGCAGGCACTCTATCATGGCTCTGGCTGGCAGCGCACGGTCACAGTGTGTCACATGACACGGATGCTGGGCGCTGATACTTATGAACAATAAGTTAACAAAATCAGCACCCAGTAGCCATGTAATGTAACACTGTGACAGTGCACTGGCAGCCAGAGCCATGATAGAGTGCCTGCTGCCTGTGAGTTATGATGCCATCCATTATGCCAGAGAGACAGACACAGTGCAATGTATTCACAGACACCCCCAAAGCACACCGGTGTTGAAGACTTGAAGGCACTGGCACGATCGGATCCACTTCCCCTCTGTTCCTGCTGCTGGACACTGTCAGCTGAGCTCAGCTGCCTTTCTCTGCCTGTTGCCATCGCTGCCGCACAGCCTCTCAAGCCTCGCTCTCTGGGTCACGGCTACTAATGGGTGGGGAGCGGAGCTGAGCGGAGGAAAATCACTCCGCCAGTGAAGGCTAGAATTCTGCACTGACTGTCTTTGAAATTGCCTGGGCCCTTGTTCAAATCCAATCTGGGGACAAAACTGGGGACAGACTTGGGCCAGGGACAGTGTCCTGAAACCGGGGACGTCTGGTCACCCCACAATACTAGGCAGGGCTGGAAGGTAAATATGTAAGTGATGAGAGCTGCATTCTTGTGTGTGTGTATATACTGTGTGTACATATATACACACACACACACACACACACACACACACACACACACACACACACACACACTGATCAGCCATAACATTATGACCAATGACAGGTAAAGGGAATATCTCATTACAATGGCATCTGAAAATTGGTGGGATATATTAAGCAACAAGTGAACATGTTGTCCAAGAAGTGAAGAAGGTGGCCTCGTCTGATGAATCTCGTTTTCTTTTAAACCATGTGGATGGCTGGGTGTGTCACTTACCTGTGGAAGAGATGGCACCAGGGTGCAATATAATAAGGCAAGTTGGCAGAGGCAGTGCAATTTCAAATAAAATAAATGACCACTGCGCTTGAACACATTAACAGAACCAAAGCTGCTGGCACAAAAGGTCAGAACTAAAGCCTCGCACACAATGTAGATTACAGGTGCAGCGCTAAAATAAAAATAAAATAAAATAAATAGTTCATATGTATAACATCCAAACAATGTCTCTGGGTGTTTAATCAGTTGAGATGAACATGCAGACAAGGAAAAGTGATCTTCATAGGAAACCTCCACCGACACCCACACAGACAGCCTCTGACCCCTATAACGGAGGTCTCTCCTGGGGAGAGAGATCCTGCTGCAGGGTCACTGAAGCCACTCCAACGATCCCAAATCAATTCATAAAGAAACCACTTCCTCCGCCTCTTGTCCACTCACCAACAAAAACAGAACAACAAAACACCCAATCGTGTAGTACGTTCCACAGAGATTTATTGATAAAAGAATTACACTCACATGTAGAAGGTTGTGGTAAGCAGTGAAACGAATTGTGGTCCGTTTCCAACCAACAAGATGGTGGTCCCGCTCCAGAACGCGATGGTGTCATGCTGGCTGGCTCCACGCGACGCATTTCGTCATTACTGACGTTGTCTGGGGCGTAGCCAGCGTGCAACGTACGTTCCATTAAATAGGAGAACAAGGACCTGCCTCATTTGTTGGAGTCACATGATGTAAACAGAAAGGGGGAAGTGCCTAGCAACCCACACTGCTTACAGCCCGCAGTGAACTTGCGTTCCAACGTCCGGAAGGGGACTCGGACGGGCAGGACTCACTTCCCGCGACTTAAAAATCAGAACCCGAAAAGAAAAAGGGGAGAAAAAACAGACAAAATATGTCTATGATGGCTAAATTAATTAGTCAAGAGGTGAACCTTGGCAAAAACGAAATAACCCTTAATGACAAAAATAAAATAAAAAAATGTGACATAACCTCGCGTTCCGGAAACAATGCCATCCAGTGGCAGAAAACCAGACCACAACTCACCACAAACCCCAAACAATGATTAATATTATTACAGCACAAAAATTAAAATCACAAATATTTAAAATACCACAAGGGTATCATTCAAAACTTAGCAAAATCATCATACAATGAGGAAAACGGACAATAGAGCATAATCAAAAAATCAAAATAGTACCCCATATTATAAATTAATATAAAGCAAATCGAAATCAAGTAATTCATTAAAAATAGTAATAACAAGAGGAGAAGAATACCTGCACAATTTATAAATCTAGGGGTATCAACCCAAAGAACTCAGCTGTTATTAATTCTACATTCATCCCATATGGGGTGTAGGTTTTAACTTGATATATCCATCTGGCCTCTAATCTGGAGATTTCTCTAACTACATGGCTGCCCCTCCAGTTGGCCGTAAACCTATCAATCCCTAAGAATGAAGTACCACTCAATTTCCTATTGTGTTTGAGGGTGTAATGCTTGGAAAGGCTATGATCCAAAAAGCCCTTCTTAATATTGGCTACATGTTCTTTGAGTCTTACAGATAATTGTCTTTTTGTGCGGCCTATATATTGCAGCCCACATGGACACCATATCACATACACCACATTTTTTGAACTGCAAGTTATGAAAGGTTTAATAGGAAAGACCTGGTGCGTAACCGTAGACAAGTTTTTCTAGCCCTGCATTCATTAATAGAGCATATTGAGCATTTTTTACATGGATAGAAACCAGATAATTGTTGAAAAAGGGAGGGTCTGGGGGGAGGTTGGATAATGTTAGGTGCCACACATAGCCTCAGAGGTGGTACACCTCTAAAGACCACCTGTAGTTGTTCTGGAAGAACCTCTGCCAAAACCCTATCAAAATTCCCCAATGTTTGCGCATAATGCGCCGGACTGACTGGTAATGACTGGAGAAAGAGGTTAGAAAGGCAAAACCAAATGAAGCCTCAGCCTTCCATGGGCCAGGGTTCAAGATATTCTCTCTATCCCTGGCATCTGCCTGTTGTAAGGCTATTGAAAGGTCAGCATCCCTATACCCCCTCTCCAAAAACCTCGTCTTCATAATCTCAGCCTTCCTAATAAAATCCTCCCTGTTAGAACAGTTGCATTTAAGTCACAGAAATTGGCTCTTAGGAATAGAGCGGAGCCACGAGGGGTGATGACAGCTGGACACATCCATAAAACCATTTCGGTCTGTGTCCTTAAGAAAGGTCAAAGTGGAGACTCTGCCCCCCTCAACCCTTATTCTAAGGTCCAAAAAGTGAATCCCTGACCTGCTAAACTCGAACTGGAACACAGCCCCCCTATCATTGGCATTCAACTCCTGAAAAAAAGAGATCAAATAGTCCTCTGAACCCTCCCATAGGAGGAGGACGTCATCAATATAGCGCCTCCAAAACCGTAATTCAGGTCTGGGTTGCCCCTGGATGATGTCCTCCTCCCATTTAGCCATAAGCAGATTGGCCATACTGGGAGCAAATTTCGCCCCCATGGCCACACCCTTACATTGCAAATAGTATTCTCCCCCATACCAAAAATAATTGTGGCTCATAAAAAACTCAAGAAGAGACAATACAAAATCTCGCTGGTCAGCATGTAGAGCACTCTCAAGCGACAAAAAATGCTCTACCGCCTCACGCCCTTGAGCATGAGAGATGATGGTGTACAGAGAGGCCACATCGGCCATTGCCAAAATGTAGCCCTCCTTCCACTCCACCTCTCGTAGGAGATTGATGAGTTGCGGAGATTCTTTTAAATAAGCAGGCGTTTTACACACCAAGGGCTGCAGAAAAAAATCTATATATTTACCCACCCTGGAGGTGATTGAATCCAAACCACTAATGATAGGCCTTCTGGGGGGGTTCTGCAAGCTTTTATGGACTTTCAGAAGAAAGTACATAATCGGGACCCTAGGTGCAACTGGAACCAAAAAACTTTTTTCTTTTTTAGTAATAACTCCTTGGGTAAAACCACTCTGAACTAAATCCACAAGGTCCTTCTTAAACCCATTCATTGGAATAAAATTTATGGTTGAATATGTTTTTATTAAGAAATAAAGAGATCTTGTTACATATTGTCGACTCATATAAACACGATAATGCATACTCAGTGTACACCACATCATATACAAGACATTTCAGATATCATGGTTATTGCATAGATACATATCGATATAGGTATATTAAGGTATATCAAACTCTATAGGTGTATCAGTCGTCAGAACAATCGTCATTGCTTGAAACATCCCCAGACTATGTTCCGGGGGATATCTGACAAGTTGACAGCCATCTAAGCATACATCATAATAAAAAAAAAAAGAAATCCTGTGGGGTTTGTTAGGGTCCCCCTTGCTCCTCGTCCCATATAGGGGCACAGGGGAAAGGGGGGGGGAACACCCCCAGAGTGATTGCCTAAAGTTATAGCAATATTCTGTTCATTTCCACATGTTGAGGTGTATCACTGCTAATTATCAAGACCAAATATAGAGAGAGGGAGGAAGAAGAGAAGAAAGAGAAAAACAAAGAACAGAAGGGGGGAAGCTTGAGATAGAATAGAAAGGAAGAGAGGTAAGATACATAGGGAGAAAGCTTAGAGATAACCGCGAGGATGGGGCAAGGAAGGTGGGGGGGAGGGAGGGGGGGGTTCGACCAGTTTCATATATAGTGAACTGGTAATCTATAGGACTGAAATAGAAACCTAAGCGCGTCTAGCATTGTAGGAAATCTCACCCGATTGGAGTGGAGGGAGACTGCCGCCCGTTCGTTGAATAAAGTTTTATGACCTTTTTGGGGTGGTGGGGAGGGATGAGATTTACCCACCTTCTCCACTTACCTTAATACGACTACCTCCTTGTTCATCGGGTCCATGTTCTATGTACCCTGTTTAAGTTTGATAATACCTGACAGACCTAAGTAATAAGGTGGAGACTATTTGAGTTTGAAGTTGAGTGCGTTGGGAGGTGAGGTTAGCCCACTCTAAAGGATGTTACGATCTGCGCGAATCCAAAGATAAAGTCAGGATATCTAATGGTCAAGTGATATATACTTTGACCAGCT
>BLSH010271813.1:530819-544901 GCA_018402905.1 Glandirana rugosa | reverse complement strand
TCTAAAAATGCTCCGGTAGACTGGTGAACAAAGTTTCGTGCTGTGGGCCAGGAGTTTCTGTCATACGCGGCGAAGGAAGGGGCCCCCATACTTTCAGGGATCTCAGGGTGGTCAAATAGTGGAGACAGAGGGCTAGGGTCTGAGGATAAGATGTACTTGTCTCTTCTCTTATACCATAGTTGTAAGGCGGAGACGGTCAAGGGTGATAATGTGTGGTATTGTCTGTAGGCGGACACATGACCCCAGAGGAGAGCACGTAGGTCTACGGGAGAGGTATCCTGTTCCACTGTAACCGACATCTTGGTAAGTGGTCGTGGAAACCATTCAAGAAGTCTAGAAAGTATAGCTGCCGAATGATATATGTCAAAATCTGGTAGGCCCAACCCACCTCTCAACTTAGGTTGAGATAAAAGTTGATGTTTGAGTCTCGGGTGCTTTCCTTGCCAAACGTAGTTAATTGACAAGGTCCTAAGAGTGCGAAAAAACGCCATCGGGAGGGTAATAGGGAGAGTTTGAAACAAATAGAGGAATTTTGGTAAAATGTCCATCTTCAAAACACTTATACGCCCGAACCAGGACAGATTGGTGTCTGATCGGGATTCTAGTGAGCGTCGAATTTTGGTCAAAAGTGGGCTGTAATTAAGAGAGTAAATGTCGTTGTAATGTCGTGGTATTGCAGTACCTAAATATGTTATTGCTTTCTGTTTCCATTGAAACTGGAAGTTGGATTGTAGTAGAGAAAGCGTGTGTTGAGGGAGAGATATGTTAAGGGCTTCGGTCTTAGATATATTAAGCTGGTAGTTGCTGTAACACCCAAATCTGCGTATCTCCTTTAGGATGTTGGGTATACTAATCAAGGGTTGTGTGACATATAACAGGAGGTCATCTGCATATAGAGCAAGTTTGTTGTTGGTTGAGGCGGTGGGTATACCATGAATGGACGGGTTCGCTCTAAGAGCTTGAGCTAGGTGTTCAATGATCAATGCGAATAGTAGGGGTGATAAAGGACACCCCTGTCTGTTACCATTCGCGATAGTCAGTGGGGGGGATTGAATACCATTAACCAGGACTACAGCCGTGGGCGATGAGTAGGCCGCCATAATGCGTTGAAGCATGATCGGGCCTAGACCAATTTGTTCTAAAGTGTGTCGCAGAAATGGCCAACTAACCCGATCAAATGCCTTTTCCGCGTCACACGATAAAAGGCAAGTAGGTATACGACGTTTTTGAGCATATGAAATAAGATGGAGGGTTTTTGTGGTGTTGTCCCTGGCTTCACGGCCAGGGACAAATCCCACTTGATCCCCATGTATGAGGGTAGGTAATAAGGGGGATAACCGATTGGCCAGAATCTTGGTATAGAGTTTAAGGTCTATGTTTAATAATGAGATGGGTCTATAGTTGCTACATAGGGACGGATCTTTTCCCGGTTTAGGGATAACAGCTATCTGAGCCCTTAGTAGCGATGGAGGGGGGGGGGTTTCCAGCCGTAATAGAGTTGAAGGCAGAGGTTAATAACGGTGCAAGTTGGGGCGCAAAGGTTTTAAAGAAGCGGGCTGAAAATCCATCTGGTCCCGGACTTTTCCCGTTCTTCAAAGTTTTGATCACTTGGAGGAAGTCTGAAGTGGTAAGGGGCGCTTCCAAAGCCTCAACTTCAGCTGGTGGTAGGACAGGTAATGCTGTGTCTTGGATGTATGTAAGTAAGTCAGTATGACCTAGTGAAGGAGAAGTGTTGTCTTGCGGGGGGCAGTTTGCGGGAGATTATATAGGGCCTGATAATAGGATCGGAATTCTTCGGCTATGTCCGTATTCTTGAAAATTTTACCCTTTGTTGGGGACTGTATAAAGGGAATTGAAGCCCTCGTTTCTCTCGGATGAAGGGTGCGGGCAAGATGTTTGCCTGGTTTGTTGGCCTGGGAATAATGTAAAGCTCTGCCTTTATCCCTAGCTATTAGAAAGCGTTCTGAAAGGAGCCTCAAAAGATCTCTGTGGGCGTTCGAAAGGTCAATAAGAGTTTCAGTATCAAGAGTATGTTTATGGGTTGCCTCTAGTGTAGAGATCTTGGAGAAAAGAGCAGATATTTCGGCTACTCTCATCTTTTTGAGTCTTGCGCCTTGTTGTATGAAAGTACCTCTCAGAACACATTTAAGAGCTTCCCATTTTATGAGGGGTGGTGTATCGTCAGTGGCGATCGGACATGAAGTCCCTAATGGCCTGTGATATGTTCTGAGTACAGACTGAATCGCGTAATAAGTTATCGTTCAGTCTCCATGTGTATCCACACCTACGGGGAGGTGGGGAACCCATGGAGAGGTGCACGGGCGCATGGTCGGACCATAAAGTCATACCAATGGAGGCATTAGGTTGGGAGTCTAGGAGAGTCTGGGAGATGAGAATATAATCTATTCTACTGTATGATGTGTGTGCAGGAGAATAGTAAGAGTAGTCTCTGCCTGACGGGTTCAAAACCCGCCAGACATCTACTAATGAGAGGTCTGCCAGTATTGCACGTATCTTGGTCAGAGAAGCTGGGGAGAGAGAAGACTTACCGGACGATGTGTCCATCCTGGGTATCAGGGCACAGTTCAAGTCTCCGCCTAGGAGGATGTTTGTAGTACCGAACTTTCGAAGTTTAGATGTCACCAAGAGGAGGAATCCAAGCTGATCCTGGTTGGGGAAATAAACATTAACAATTGTATATACAGTTTGAGAGTATTTTATTTTTAAGAAAATAAATCTGCCCAATGGGTCAATCAGCGAATCCAGAATCTCTGGAGAAAAGGATACATGTAGTGCTATAGATACTCCCTTCGAGCGAGCTAATGGATTAGTACTGTGGAACCAGGTCGGGTAATGCCCAAGAGGGAGTTTTGGAACTGTATCTGACCTGAAGTGGGTTTCCTGTAACAGTAGGATTTGTGTTTTCATTTTGTGGAAGTGATGGAGAATTTGACTCCTTTTTTCTGGGGTGTTGAATCCTCTACAATTAAGAGAGGAGATTTTCATAAAGTGATTGTGGGCCATTTCAAGATCCTAAGATTTGAGGTGAGGATAATGCGAAACAGACTAGTCGAACCCGGAGGAGAAGAAGAGGGCTGTGGAGAGGGGAGGAGGTGAAGAGAGGGAAGAAAGAGTAGAACCAGAGATAGCAAAGGTGGGCAAGAGAATAGCAAAGATGAGTGCTTCCACATAGGGGTTGTGGTGAAGAGGCCCGAGGGATCGCCTTGTGTATCCACCAGGTGGCGATCTTGCTCTGGATAAGGTGATTTAGTAAGTATAAACTGTGTGAGCAGTCATCTTTGCAAGGAAGAGACAGGAGTATGTCTCCCAGAGAACAGTAGGGGTAGAGTAGGAGGAAAACATGAGTAAGTATCAAAACAGACCTTAAGGGTCTAATAAACCAATGTACTAAGGAAGTATCAACAGGGACCGCCATGGGTGCCAGGAACCCTAAGGTGGGGTACGTAACTGACACACAGGGTGTCCCGCACGGATCTACCATAACATCATAGAAAATTTTAACAAGGGTCATATAATATGACGGCAAGGCCCACTGATGGAACTGGCCATGAGAAGGAAGTCTGGACCATATTGTCTAATATGGCAAATGATACGGCCGTGGGCCTGGTTTAGCACAGTTCTCTCATTGATAAAAAGGAGAGAAAAAAAACCCAACAAAAGCAACAAAAGGAAATCAGCACTATTGATTCCAGTAGGCAGTTCCTTGATCCACAGTCAAAGGTTCCAGATTGATGGATCCAAGAATAACTTCAAACTTCAAACCGGGGATTCTTGTGCAAAGGCCTGGGGAGGGGGAACCCTCCATCTCAGCTCCACCAAGCCTGGTGGGTCAGGCTGATAAACAAGATCAGATCCGTAGTAAAACAACATAAGCTCAAAACTGTAACCAACAATGAAGGAGTGAAAACAGGCAGAACTGTGGAAAACTAAAGCATCCAAAGATGAATCAAAAGGTTCAGGTATGTGAACCTTGAACTATGAGATTGTTGATGATAAAGTTGGTTCATCCCTCTGAAGCTTTGGACATTTTGGATCTGGATCGTTTCTTTTTCCCGGTCGTACGTGGTTGCCACCCTTGATTGACAGGGAGGCCCGCATTTGACATAGGTAGAGGCCAGTCCGGTATGCGTATTTGGGGTAAGGAGAAAGTGCCCAGAAAGTTAGGGAGGTCTCCCAAGGTGCGTAGCACCGCAGTTTTACCTTCATGTGTTGCAGATAATTGAAAGGGGAATCCCCAACGGTATTTGATCTGTGCCTCAGAGAGAGCTTTTGTTAGTGGTTTCAATGAACGTCTCAGATCAAGGGTCAGCTTGGACAGATCCGGGAGTAATAAGATTTGGGAGTCATTAAATTGAATCCGGTCTTGCTGTCTTGCAGCCTGCATGATGTCAGCTTTCACAGCAAAAAAGTGGACCCTGCAGATGACATCTCTGGGATAGAGCGGATCCGGATTTTGGGGGCCCAGGGCTCTATGGACTCTGTCTAATTCCAGGGGTTCGTCCTTCTGCTTTTGGAGGAGTTCATTAAAGATGGCTTTCACCGCAGAGGAGAGGTCCGCTGGTGGCACAGATTCTGGTAGACCCCGTATACGAATATTATTTCTGCGGGCCCTGTTCTCTTGGTCGTCCTGGCGCAATATTAATTGTTGAATTTGTGCAGTGTGTTCATGTAGGATAGTTTCATGACTGTTAACAGCTGCAATCGTGTCATCTACACTCTGTTCTATGTCTTCTATGCGCCCTGTGACATCCCTCCTGAGTTCAGATATTTCCTGCTTGTAAGCCGACTCCAGCCTCTGGACATAGGCTTCAAAGTCATGTCTGGTAGGCAGGGCCTTGATATAGGCCTCCATGTCCCAGTGAGAGCCCGAATGTTGTGACTCTGGGGAATGGCATCCAGATCTGAGAGAGCCCTGTTCTGAGTCTGGGGGGGATCTAGCCCGGAGTCTGGTCTTAATCTGTGAGGAAGTAGGGGAGCTTCCCGGTTGTGAATGGCGTGTGCTGGAGCGAGCCGGCGCCATCTTTGAGGCAGAGGGGCCGCTGTGCAGCTGGTCTGAGCGGGCGAAAAATCTGCCTATTTCCCCGTTGTTTTGCTGTCTCGGGGTCTTGTGGGGGTCCCCCTTGCTTTTCCCCCCCATTACCATGTGTTGTGGCTGGTTTCTGCTCGTGGATGCTGTGCCAAAAGCCGTCTATAAGGCGATCCGTGCGGGAGCTGGGAGAAGTCGCGTCCGCTCACTCCATGCGTCAGGCCACGCCCCCCCATTGGAATAAAATTTAGAGGGGTATAGGTGTTCTCATCCGCAAGGAGGCATAACATCTCCTCATGGTAGGCTTGTTTATCCATAACGACAATGGCACCCCCCTTATCAGCGGGGCGTACCTCTATATCAGTTCGATCACCAAGGGATTTGAGTCCCCTAGTGAACCTGTGATTGTGTCTAACCCTCCCTAACTCGAGTTTGTCCAAGTCGTTGACAACCAAATCCCTGAACACAGAGATAGAGGGTGCCAATCGACAAGGAGGATTAAACAAAGATGCATTGGACAAATGTGAGTCCCTCATGCCTTCAGTTAGGGCCTGTACATTCCGAACTAGGTTGGTAATTAAATACCTTTTGATATTAACCTTACGGATACATTTTTGCACATCCTTAAAAGTAGAGAATTTGTCAAGAGGTCTGGGCGGGGCATATTTCAAACCCTTACTCAGAATAAATTCTTCATCCTGTGAGAGTTATGCGGAGCTCAGATTAAAAATACCCGCAGCTATTATACCCGCTTTCTTTTTAGAGCGGAGCAGCATCCCCCCTCTGGACCCTATCTTGGGTCTACATTTCTTTTTAGATGTGGGCCTCCCCTGGAAAAAAATGATTGTTGTTTCCCTTCCGAGCATCTAAATGCTGGAACCTCCCAGGGGGCCTATAGTGTTCCCATGAGTGTCCAGAATGATAATCCCTCACCGGTGTATTCACTTGGTGGGAGTCCCACTCACTAGGATGTTGAGTGATGTACCTCCTATCCTCTGAAGATTGATAAGATAGGGAGGCATAAGAATTATGAGTATCAATGTGAGGCACCGAATGGGAACCCCGTGAGCCTCCTTTGGACTTCCCCTTCCCTCTCGTGGCAGTCACCTATTTAAAAGGGTGATGTATCCCCCCTGACGGGGTGTCAGATGACGTCCTCCTAGAGTTAACTGGGGTCGAGACCTGGGGTCTCAAGGCTTCCCCATTTCCATTGGCACTAAGTTGCGATGCCACGGAGTCTGGCGCCTCCTTAGATTGCCACTTAAATACCCTATCAAGCCTATAATCCTCCTTATCTCTCAAATATTTTTTCAGTTTCTTAGATTTTTGTTCCCTCTCCTCTTTCTCCAAAACTTTTTTAAAAATTTGTGATCTCTTTTTGTAATCCTCACTGTCTTTATAAGGCTCCATTTTCTCTTTAACCTTAGAGACCTCAATGTTTAATTTAGTAAATTTTTCCAGTTTCTTAGAAGCAAGAAAATTTAAAAGGGCCAACCCTGCTTTGTTAAAATATGAAAACCATTCTTTGGTATCCAGTATATCACTCTGAGGTGCTACCTCCCACCTCAGACTTCTGGGTACCATGCCATCAGAGACATACTGCTCAAAGAAGGCAATATCCCAGCTGGCATGCAATTTGGACGTAACCAGTTTTTTAAGCCTGAGAAACATCCCTCCCAGGTCATCATGGGCCGTAGCATTTTCCCCAAATACCTCCTGGATATCAATTTTATATGAGGATCTATAATCAAATATATCCATGAGCCAATATTACTAGAAAAATCAGCTGCAGCAGAAAGAGCGTCCAAAATAGCAAATTCAAATAAAATAAATGACCACTGCGCTTGAACACATTAACAGAACCAAAGCTGCTGGCACAAAAGGTCAGAACTAAAACCTCATACAAAATGTAGATTACAGGTGCAGAGCTAAAATAAAAAAAAAAAAAAAAAAAAAAGTTCATATGTATAACATATAAACAATGTCTCTGGGTGTTTAATCAGCTGTTGTGAGATGAACATGCAGACAAGGAAAAGTGATCTTCATAGGAAACCTCCACCGACACCCACACAGACAGCCTCTTACCCTCCGGTTATGACTCCTATAATGGAGGTCTCACACGGTTGTGTCTATAATATCCTGGGGAGAGAGATCCTGCTGCAGGGTCAGGGAAGCCGCTCCAACGATCCCAAATCAATTCATAAAGAAACCACTTCCTCCGCCTCTCGTCCACCAACAAAACACCTAATCATGTAGTACGTTCCACAGAGATTTATTGATAAAAGAATTACACTCACATGTAGAAGGTTGTGGTAAGCAGTGAAACAAATTGTGGTCCATTTCCAACCAACAAGATGGCGGTCCCGCTCCACAACGCTATGGTGTCACGCTGGCTGGCTCCACGCGACGCATCTCGTCATCACTGACGTTGTCTGGGGCGTAGCCAGCGTGCAACGTACATTCCATTAAATAGGAGAACAAGTACCTGCCTCATTTGTCAGAGTCACATGATGTAAACAGAAAGGGGGAAGCGCCTAACAACCCACACTGCTTACAGCCTGCAGTGAACTTGTGTTCCAACGTCCGGAAGGGGACGTGGACGGGCAGAACTCACTTCCTGCAACTTAAAAATCAGAACCCAAAAAGAAAAAGGGGGAAAAAAACAGACAAAATATGTCTATGATGGCTAAATGAATTAGTCAAGAGGTGAACCTTGGCAAAAACGAAATAACCCTTAATGACAAAAATAAAATAAAAAAATGTGACATAACCTCGCGTTCCTGAAACAACGCCATCCAGTGTCAGAAAACCAGACCACAACTCACCGCAAACCCCAAGTGCAATGCTTTGGATAATGTTTTGCTGGGAAAACTTGGGTCCTGCTATTCATGTGGATGTTACTTTGGTAACCATGCCTCAATGGGTCAGGGCTGTTTTAGCAAAAGGGGGCCATACTCAATATTAGGTGGGTGGTCATAATGTTATGGCTGATCGGTGTGTATGTGTGTATATATATATATACATATACAAGGTGGTTGCACCTTGGAGTACCCATTACCACTACATACGTTTTATCTTTTGAATACATGTGAGTACCCTCCCGTTTTATGTTACAATAAAGCTTGAGCATTTTAAGCAGTGAGCACTAGATGTGGCACTTTTATTCGTTTCATGTACCGGGAACTTGATTTGGGAGCTCACACCAGATTGTGATTACTGAGCTATTGAAGAGGAAGCTTTGAGCGGTTCCTGTTTCTTAATGAGGTGACCTGACATCCGTTCCCAGGGGATTTGCTCTATGCGCATTGTGGCTCCTGTAATAAGAGCCCATGCGGGGAGGTGAGAATATAGTGTGACTGGTGGAGGATTGTTGTCACTGCACAATTTGACTTTTGCCTTATTCACTGGAAATTCACTGGGTGACTTCATTCAGCAAAGGAATATTTTCAGAATTTGGAGCGCTGCACTAATTTTTATATGGATACATATATATATATATTATATATACACACACACACAGTATTTATGTAATATACTGTATATATATATATATATATATATATATATATATATATATATATATATACACACCAGAATGAAGATATACATATATATATATCAAGAATGCATCTCCCATCATTTACTTACATGTAAAGATATTTTTCTCATTTCTTTTTTTCATTCTTTTTAATGGGATAGGGGTCAGATTTCTGGGCCTACCATCTACTTAAATGTAAATCCAGCCCTGGGGGAAAACTCTCCAATCAGCATGAGTAGCAGAGACTGCAGTCACACTAAAACAGATCCGTGGGAGGAAGTGGTCAGCAGGAACTAGAGAGTAAACTTTCACCTCTCACTTCCTGTTCCTGTTAAGGCCTCTGGATAGCATGGTGGAGAGCTGTTTTCTCCTGGATGAAAGGTAAGTGCCTCCTATCAAATAGCACTAGAATTGTGAAAGTACGGTGCATGGGTTAAGTTTTATTTGTTTATTCCCTGCTGAATAGTTCTCATTCTGTATTCATTCACTTTCCCAGTCACTGTACAGCATAATCTCAGTGTATATTGCTGCATAAAATATTATATATGACTTCCATTCTACACCCAGTCACTGTGCAGCATAATCTCAGTGTATATTGCTGTATATAATATTATATATGACTTCCAGTTTACACCCTGACACTGTGCAGCATAATCTCAGTGTATATTGCTGTATATAATATTATATATGACTTCCAGTTTACACCCTGACACTGTGCAGCATAATCTCAATGTATATTGCTGTATATAATATTATATATGACTTCCAGTTTACACCCTGACACTGTGCAGCATAATCTTGGTGCACATTGCTGTATATAATATTATATATGCATATTATATAGGCAGTGGGGAGGGGGGGCAATAGCCAGCCTGCTATTGGCTATTACAATTTGAAATAGCCAATGGCAGTCTGGCTATTGTTTCCCCACTACCTGCTGTTTACATTCAGCTGCCATTAAATGAATTGTGCAGGAGGAGGTTAGCGGTGTCTGCAGGGGGGCTGGGGAGGGTGGAGGAGGAAAGCTGAATTTTTTTTTTTTTTTTTGATTCTGACAGGTAGCCGCCAGCCGCTGTCAAAGCACCTGACCAAGACTAGCAGCTGGTGAATGGAAAACTGGATTAAGCACTTGAAAGAAGAAAACCAACAATTGAGACAGCTAATTGTTACAGGTAAGTCAATATAATCTAACTGTCAGCTAGGTAGTTGCATTTCTGAAAGACAGGAAGGTAGAATACGAACAAATTTGACCAAACATAATTTGCCCTTTCATTCAATAGTGTTTTAAGGCAGGGGTAGGCAACCTTAGAGAGGTGGAGATCTAACTAAACAACATGGGAGAAGTCAAAGATCACCGGGCACAGTGTCCTCCAATGTTGCCTCCTCACCTCCTGATTTTAGCCTATAACTGCCGTACTACCGTTTAAACATTTCGCCTCCTCACCACCTATCAAACACGCTTGCATTATTTTTCAGAGGCACATTGCATACCGCACTTGTGAATGAGACCTTAGTTGCATTTGGCAATGGCACTTTTAAGGCTCATTCACATGTGAAGTTGGGGGTAGTAAAACCCTGCCCCCAGTCCCTACCCCCTTTAGCTGCTGAGGAGGAAGAGGGGGGCAGGGTGCCTTGGGAGGTGGATGCCTGAGAGTTACTATTAGCTCTCAAGCAACCAGATACTACAGTACCCATGGGGATCGTTGGGTAACTGGGAGTGTACTGTACCTATGGGGATTGTTGGGTAACTGGGAGTGTACTGTACTACGTTCATTATCGTATCAGTGAGGGCACTGAGGTAACTACATACTATATGCACAAGTAAGTTTTTTTTTTTTTTTTAAACTACTGAAATATTTGTGATCCAGTGGGGGGTCAGCAGCAGACTGGAGGAAACCTAATTATGTAAAGGTACATTTTTCTACAAGTAATTCATTTCTAACAAATTACATTAATGGATGTAGTGAGAAAATAGGCCATTTTGTTACTTAAAACATTTTTATAACTAAGGTATTGCATTTCCATAGAGTTGCCTGGCATATTCGATACTTTGAAAACCACAACAGCGCAGCTAATAGCACTGATGGTGGCAGTTCATCCTGTGTGAGTGTATCGTATGCATCAGCATCCATCTCATCTCCTTGTCAAGCATAGTACTCTAGGCCTAAACAGGTTGTTTTTCTTTTTTTCCCCCCACACCTGACACCTAAAATTAGCTGCACATGAAAAAGTCATGCAAGGCTACACTAGCAAGTTTAAACTGATTGTAAACCCTTTACAACCACTTTAACCTACAGGTAAGCTTATAATAAGGCTTACCTGTAGGTTCCGTGAATGTCTCCTAAACTAGCACCGTTTAGGATATATTCACTGTATCTACATGTGCCGATGTCATCGGCACATGCTCAGTGAAGAAACGTCCCGACTGGGCCGTTTCTTCACTAAGTGTGCCTCTACTGATGGCTCCCACCGCACATGCACGGGAGTGACGTCAGCGCGGCTCTGGCCAATCACTGCGTGGGAGCTGCGCTATGATTGGCTGGAGCTGCTGAACCCGGAAGAAGCATGTCCCCAGTCACAGCGGTGTTCAGGTACCGCTGCAGCAGCTTAGTTCCAAGGTAAGTATTTCATAATGAGCTAGTATGCAATGCATACTAGTTCATTATGCCTTTGTCTTGCAGTTTTTTCTTTTTTAAATGTTTATTCGCATTTATAACCACTTTAAAGTTCCTTCAATTTATACAACAAGTAGAAAACATTCAGAGATGCATTAATTTAAATTGCTAACACATCACTGCTATGACATTTTCTATAACAGTGGTTCTTAACCTACTGTATGTGACCTCAGGACCAACATTTGTCCTTGGTTATTAAGTCACAACCCAAATTGCACCACACAAGCATACACAGCTTTGCGGTGCAGGCAGGCTTATTATTTTTATAATATTTTGCTGTTAACTTTTTTAACTATTGGAACAGTTTGTAGAAAAAATTGTTTACAGAATTTGATTAATTGCACTGATTATACCTGTTGGTGAAATCCTTTCATGGTAGAAATCACTACAGACTGTAAGATCTAGATTTACCACTGAGATCACCCCACCACTTAGCAAGCGCTGTTTCTTTGTATACATTTATCATACCCTTTATTTTAATAAAGAACGCCAGCAGCAGCTGCTAGGTAAAATAAAACTACCATTAGTCTGTGGCACGGGTACCCCTGTATTTATAATAATGCAGAAATATATTGCTAAATGCATTCAGAAGTACATTTAACATATATTTCTAAATATATGTGCAGCATATTTCACAATGCATTCCAAAATGCACTTTGAAATATATTTCAGTATGTATTCAGAATACATTCACAAATATATTGAAATATATTTGTGAAATATATTGAATATGGCCAAAATTTGTAGTATTTCAAATATATGACTATGACTAAGCGCTCTTAGGGGGGCGTGAAACGCGTCAGCATATTGTCCCTATTCTGTATCGCATGGATTTGTAACCAATAAAGCATTTAAAGGAGTGCGGCCGTCCAGAGCTTTTCTTCAATCGTCTATGCTACATGCATACTGTGCCGGCACCATCTGGGACTGTTTTGTCGTATACAAGAGTCAGGTAGTTTGGAGCGGTCTACTCTTTTTCTAAAAATTTCAAATATATGTCAATATATTTGGGAAAAATATATTACAAATGTTTTTATAAAATATATTTAAAACATATTTTTCTTCCACGTGGGATGTCATGTGTATACTTGGAATTACACCCCAAAATACATTCTGCTGCTTCTCCTGAGTACAAGGATACCACATGTGTGGGACTTTTTGGGAGCCTAACCACGTACAGGACCTCAAAAATCAATCACCGCCTTCAGGATTTGTAAGGACGTAAAATGGTGATTTCACTTCTTCACTACCTATCACAGTTTTGGAGGCCCTGAAATTTCAAAAGAGCACAACCCCCCCCCAAATGAACCCATTTTGGCAAGTAGACATCCCAAGCTATTTGCTGAGAGGCATGTTGAGTCCATGGAATATTTTATATTTTGTCACAAGTTTAGGGAAATTGACTTTTTTTTTTATACAAAGTTGTCACTAAATTATATATTGCTCACACATGGCATGGGTATATGTGAAATTACACCCCAAAATACATTCTGCTGCTTCTCCTGAGTATGGGGATATCATATGTGTGAGACTGTTTGGGAGCCTAGCCAGGTACAGGACCCCAAAAATCAATCACCACCTTCAGGTTTTCTAAGGGTGTAAAAATGGTGATTTTACTCCTCCCTACCTATCACAGTTTCAGATGCCCAAGAAATGTCAAGATAGCACAAAACCCCCCAAATGACCCAATTTTGGAAAGTAGAAACCCCAAGGTATTTGCTAAGAGGCATGGTGAGTATTTTGGAGCTCTCATTTGTTTTGGAAAATGAAGAAATAAAAGTAAAATGTATTTTTTTTTTCTTTTTTCAATTTTCAAAACTTTGTGACAAGAAGCAAAATCTGCAAAATGCTCAGCATGCCTCTCAGCACATAGCTTGGGGTGTCTACCTTCCAAAATGGGGTCATTTGGGGGGGGGGGGGTTGTGCTATCTGGGCATTTCATGGCCTCCTAAACTGTGATAGGTAGTGAAGAGTAAAATCAAAAACTTACACCCTTAGAAAGCCTGAAGGCGGTGCTTTCGGGGTCCTGTACATGGCTAGAATGCCAAAAAGTTTTACATATGTGGTATCTCCGTACTAAGGAAAAGCAGCAGAAGGTATTTTGGCATGTCATTTCACATATACCCATGGCATGTTTGAGCAATATATCATTTAGTGACAACTTTTTTTAAACAAAAAAAATGGAAAATTCCTATCCGATACTTACCGTAATTTTCCTTTCCTGATGGACTCCATGGCAGCCTACGTGTGGGTTTACTCCGCCCTCCTCACTCCCATAGGACCCCCCGATCAATTCAGGGTGTGCATCCGACGGTACCTCAGACAGTCCTTTTACCTTTTAAGGATAGGCTATGAATGGCATTAAAAGGAAAGGACTACCTGAGGTACCGTCGGCCTCAAGGGTGGGAACCTACGCCTCCTCCTCGATAAATGTCTTGTGTCCACGCCCGGTACTCCGATTTAAATACCATTACCCCAGGATACCCTCACTCCTCCCGCCTCATTTGGGTGTGCATCCGACGGTACCTCAGGTAGTCCTTTCCTTTTAATGCCATTCATAGCCTATCCTTAAAAGGTAAAAAAAACAAATTTTTTTCAACAGTGATTTACTATATAACGAGTTTGTACGGTACCCATATACACTTTACTGTACGGTTTTATGGAAGACGACGAAAAGGAATCATGCCTCTATGGTGTATACATTTTGAAAAACCGTAAGATCGGTACATGTCCTGGGGCTTTCGTGGCGGAAGTCCGAAAGATTCCCACATTCAAAAACTAAAATGAGAAGTGATGGATAGTGTCAAATCCTCCGGTACTTT
>BLSH010271813.1:500349-526824 GCA_018402905.1 Glandirana rugosa | reverse complement strand
CAGCCCCAGACCTACCTGTCGGGCAAGGGCTGGCCACAAGGGGGCGGGAAGCAATCCAACTCCACAGAATCCATGCTGTAGACAAGAGGGGAGAGAGAGAATAAGGCTCAATGCATCACTCTCCCCCCCCACTCCTCCCACCTCCTCCAGTGCTACCCGCAGGGCTTACCTGGAGAAGCGAAGGAAAGTGCTTGGGGACACCGCCGCCAAAGCCCGCAGTCTATCCCAAAGACTGTAGGGCTTGACAGCCTTTTAAAACTCCCGCCACAGCGACTGCGCATGCGCCCGCCGGGCGGCTGGCTCTACTGCGCATGCGCGAGCCAAGCCTCGGTCCCGGACCGCGCGCCTGCGCCGTGGGAGCGGCAACCAGGAGGAGCGCACTGCGTTCCAAGCTCAGACCGCTGAGCTGGCCAGAAGGGATGGGGAGGCACGGGACAACAGTAAGAAGACTATAAAAATAGAAATACAATGCTGCCATGGAGCGCTCACCTGTCTTCAGGACCCTGCCAGCCCGAATCCTCCTGGGCAAATATATGGGCCGCCCCCACTGGGGATCTTCTTGGCCACCCGCCTCTCACCCGCCGTAGCTGGGTCCTGGGCGCTGGGGGGGACACCACCGCCCCAAGGATTTACCCCATATCCACTGGGAACCTGCTGCCCTGGAAACTTCCTTGCAACTGCTTGGTCCTAGGAGGAGGACAAAAAAGGAACACAGGTGCGGGCCATGAGGCTAAATTTATGGTAATGGGGTCCTATGGGAGTGAGGAGGGCGGAGTAAACCCACACGTAGGCTGCCATGGAGTCTGTCAGGAAAAAACATTTTTTGTCATTTTCCTGAAACTTGTGGCAAAATATATAATATTCCATGGACTCAACAAGCCTCTTGGCAAATCTCTTAGGGTGTCTACTTTCCAAAATGGGGTAATTTTTGGGGGTTTGTGTTATCTGGCTATTTCATGGCCACTGAAACACTGATAGGTAGTGAAGAGTGAAATCAAAAATGTACACCCTTAGAAAGCCTGAAGGTGGTGCTTGGTTCTTGGGGTCTGTAAATAGCTAGACTGCCAAAAAGTCTTGCAGAATGCATTTTGGGGTGTAATTTCACATATAGCCGTGGCATGTGTGAGCAAACAATCATTTAGTAACAACTTTGTGAAAAAAAATGTAATTTTCCCGAAACTTGTGGCAAAATATAAAATATTCCATACTCAGAAGCAGCAGAAGGTATTTTGGCATGTCATTTCACATATAACCATGGCATGTTTGAGCAATATATCATTTAGTGACAACTTTTTTTTACAAAACACAAAAACCTTTTTTGTCATTTTCCTGAAACTTGTGGCAAAATATATAATATTCCATGGACTC
Organism: Glandirana rugosa; assembly: GCA_018402905.1. Classification (NCBI taxonomy): domain Eukaryota; kingdom Metazoa; phylum Chordata; class Amphibia; order Anura; family Ranidae; genus Glandirana; species Glandirana rugosa. The sequence continues at coordinate 525,456 of BLSH010271813.1, read as the reverse complement.
AACATGCCTCTTGGCAAATAGCTTGGGTTGTCTACTTTCCAAAATGGAGTCATTTGGGGGGAGGTACTATCTGGGCATTTCATGGCCTCCAAAACTGCGATAGATATTGAAAAGTGAAATAAAAAATTTTCACTCTTAGAAAGCTTGAAGGCTGTGCTTGGGTGTTGGGGTCCTGTACGCGGCTAGACTGCCAAAAAGTCTCACACATGTGGTATCCCTGTATTCAGGAGAAGCAGCAGAATGTATTTTGGTGTGTAATTCCACATATACCCATGGCATGTGTGAGCAATATATAATTTCAGTGACAACTTTGTGTAATTTCTTTTTTTGAGTCATTTTTCAATCACTAAATCAATAAAATATTCAATTGGCTCAACATGCTTCTCAGCAAATTCCTTGGGGTGTCTACTTTCCAAAATGGGGTCATTTGGGGGTGTTTGTACTGCCCTCCCATTATAGCACCTCAGGAAATCAAATAGGCAGTCATAAACTAAAAGCTGCGTAAATTCCAGAAAATGTACCCTAGTTTGTAGACGCTATAACTCTTGCGCAAACCAATAAGTATATGCTTATTGACTTTTTTTTGCCTGAGACATATGGCTGAATGCATTTTGGCATTTTTCCTACCCAAGGACATTCCAAGAGACGTTCTCATGTGCGTCCACTTTTATCCTACGAAAGAACTAGTGCTTCAAAAGGCCCGCACACTCAGGAAACTCCCGGACCCATACGGGAATATTCAAATCTTCGCCGACCTGTCCAAATTCACACTGGACAAGCGGAGGGAGCTAAACACTATCACTAAGACTCTAAGGAATAACAGTATCCAGTACAAATCGAAACACCCTACAAAATTGAGCATCGACCACAATGGGGAGACCTATCTGGTACCTTCACTAGAGAAAGGCCTATCCCTCCTGAAAACGTGGGGAATTATCCCAGATTCGGCTCTACAGCCTGACATCGGAGCCAAACCCAAGCGGGTTCCACCGCAATGGAACAACATGACCTCTAGGAACAAGGTTAGGAATAAGAACCGCTGAAAAGGCTGAAAGTTTTGAGAACCGTGAATTAAAATTCTCTCTAGGTGACACCCATTATGCTGTCGCCCTCACTTAGTGAACTCTACCCCCCCCCCCCCCTAGAAAGCTAACAGCTAGAAGGAAGTCTCTAGCTACACAAGCTCAGTTTTATTTAACTGTTCTTTTGTTATTCTTTTTTTACTGTTTGATGTCTCTTGTGAACCCCTCCTGGGAAGACACCAGAAGCACCTCCTGCACCACATCCCAAATACGCTTCATTCCATTCTGCAGGCCAGGAAATGGCTGCTGCTACACCTCCACAAGACAAGAGCACACACATCTACAAACTGTGAGTTGCAACCTTATCGTTCTACATTATACCTCTAATGGCACTTAAGATACTTTCAGTCAAGGTAAAGGGTCTCAACCATCCAGCCAAACGGAGCTCCTTATGGAGAACTGCCAACCAGACACACAGTGACATTCTTTGTACACAAGAGATCCACCTACTAGACCCAGACACACACTTATGCCGCAACAAAAACTACCCCCACATCCACTGGACATCCAACCAAGATTCAAAAAGAAAAGGAGTGATGATAGCCTTTCATAAAAATGTATCCTTTTCCCTTTTGGACAAGGTCACTGACCCCAAAGGCAGATTTTTAGGTACAGTGAACTCGTGGATCTGCACACTAGTGGGCCTCTATGCACCCAATACGCGCCATACGCTTTTTGAACACACTGATGAAAAAAGTGAACGGTATTCGGAAAGGTGCTCTGATTATATGTGGGGACTTTAACCTGGTGCCTGACAAAACCATGGATACTACTAACCCAACCCCCAGACTAGCCTCCCCTTTGCCTAATCTTCTAAGAACTTATGATCTGCATGACGTGTGAAGATACCTCCATACCATGGAACGTGAATATACATTTCACTCAATCTCCCATAATTCAAGAATTGATCTCTTTCTAGTTGACAAATGGTCCCTACAAAGAATCCAAGCAGCAGAGATAGAACCAATAACATGGTCTGACCATACTCCAATATGCCTTAAAATCATACTTAATGCTCACCAACCTGCGTCCAAGTTATGGAGGGCTAACTCCTACATCATGCAAACCCCCCCCCCCATACTCTCATCACATTCATGATAAAATAAATTAGTTTTTCAATGTAGATGTGGGATCAGTACCCTCTTCAGCTACCCTATGGTTGGCACATAAAGCCTGTATCAGAGGGATACTGATCCAACAATGTGCAAGGGCTAACAGGAGGAGGACTCAGCGAGTAGAAGAGATTAGAAGGGAAATCTCACAGTTAGAAGCTCTAAACATAGCAAATCCCTCTCAGGAATCTCAATTAAAAGTTCTGTCTAAACGCCAAGAGCTGAGAACCATTTTACTAGAAATCCATGAAAGGGCATACCGCAAACTGAAGGCCAACACCTATTCTACTTCAAACAAAGCAGGAAAATCTATGGTAAATAGAATAAAAGGGAAAAGAATTAAAAGCCACATCCCCTGCTTGATTCACCCCGTCACTAAACAAAAAGTTATGAACCCGCAGGATATTGCAGACGCATTTAGTACATATTATTGTTCTTTGTACAATTTTAAAAACGACTCAGGTACTCCTCAGCCGCTCCAGGAAGAAATCACTAAATTCCTCTCCAGAATCGATCTCCCTTTGACCTTAGAAGAGTTAAACTCCCCTTTCACAGAAAGGGGGATAGAACAGGTGATTCACAATCTACCCCCAAACAAGGCGCCGGGCCCAGATGGGCTCCCGGAAGATTACTATAAACAATTTCTTGCTACCTTAAGCCCTCATCTTTGCGATCTCTTCAATGAAGCTGCCTCCTCCTCCTCCTCCCTACCTTCTGAAATGCTTGAAGCAGTAATTATATCTCTACCCAAACCGGGCAAACCCCCTGATGCACCACAAAATTTTCGGCCCATTTCTCTGCTAAACGCAGACCTCAAAATTTATGGCAAACTTATAGCACTAAGAATAGCAAAGATACTACCAGATCTCATCAACAAGGACCAGACTGGATTTGTTAAGGGAAGGCAAGTGTCAGATGCCACCAGGAGAATGTTAAACTTAATTCATGCGGCCAGATCCAATGGAACGCCTTCTCTGCTCCTGACATTGGACACGGAGAAGGCGTTCGACAGGGTGCACTGGGGTTACATGAGGGAAGTTCTTCTAAAATTTGGGTTTAAAAGCACAATACTATCTGACATACTAGCTCTTTACACCCCCTCCACTAGAGTATATGTAAGCGAAATGCTGTCCCGTCCATTCCCGATCACGAATGGAACCCGTCAGGGTTGCCCACTCTCCCCACTAATCTTTAATCTAGCAATAGAACCCCTCGCTGAACTCATAAGAAATTCGGATCAGATCTCAGGGCTCCTTGTAGGCACCTACAACCATAAAATAAGTATTTTCGTGGACGATATCATTCTGATATTAACCAAACCTCAATCATCCCTATCGGCAGTAAGCAGAGTATTGCAAGAATTCGGTTCTATATCCTATTATGAAACTAACGCATCAAAGTCCCACCTATTCGATATCGGGATAGACGCAATAACTAGAAACCTGATCACCTTACAATTCCCCTTCCAGTGGGCAGACCGAGGTATTGAATATTTGGGCATAACGCTGACCAGAGATCCATCAAACCTTTTCAAAGAAAACTACCAACCTTATAAGGAACATTTCATTCATGCACTCAGAGGCTTAAACTGACTCAAATTTTCATGGTTGGGCAGACTAGCGGGGTTCAAAATGACCGTCCTTCCCCAACTCTTATATTTATTCTGTACCCTCCCCATACCAATACCGTCAAGATACATATCATCTCTCCAGACGGCCTTACAGAGGTTCATATGGGCAGGAAGGAGACCTAGGATAGCGAACCGCTGGCTTTATAAACACAAACAGGCCGGGAGCTCGGGCCTAGTGAGTATTGCAGACTATTACTGGGCCAACATCCTAAATCAAGCAAAAGAGTCGTTTCTCCCGGAACCCATAAAGAGATGGGAAGACCTAGAATCGCAAAACACTCAGAAAAAACACCTAAAAAGATGGCTGTGTAGTATCCATCCCAAAGCCAAGTTAAGTAGATCTCTACCACTTACGATGATAGCTACAGTTAAAGCACGGCACAAACGTATAAACTTTAAGTGGACTGCCACGAACACAACTGACCTTAACCTCACAATAGACATTATTGAGGAAATTATTCCCTCTGTACACCTTCCAACTCAAGCAAAACAGGGCTCTATAACCATCAACAGGCTCCTTTCAGATGGGAAAATAAAATCTTACCAACTGTTAAAAGATGAGTTAGCTCTATCGGAAAACTCGCATTTTCAATACCTCCAATTAGCTAGTTGCTTAAGAAAAAGTCCTCAAATCTAGTCTAAGGTTCCCACACAAATACATACCTTCCTATCACAACGCTCCGAGGGTAAAAGAGGAACCTCACTTATCTATAACACGCTCCAAGAAAAATCACTATTCACCCACTCATCTCCCTTTACCAAATGGGAGGGAGACTTAGGTAAACCCTTCTCAGCAGACAATTGGCACAAAGCATTGAGATACACGTACGCAGCTACTAAATGCTCAGCACTTTGGGAAACAGCACAAAACATTTTCCATAGAAGATACATGACTTCAACTAAGATAGCCTCATTCGATAAACAAGCTTCCGCCCTATGCTGGAGGAAATGTGGGGAACGGGGATCTCTCATACATAATAAACCAGTGATACTGCGCTAAGGCAACAATGAAAATCAAACTATAAAGTGAGTGAAAAAAATTAATATAGTGAGCTGCCAAACCACAACTAAACCTGTTGAAATTAGATACAATAAACAAAAGAGTTTCAGCGCTCAACCTAAGAGGTGATATAGTAGTGAATAATGGTGTAAGCCCCTTCCAGGGTTTCGAAAATTCATAAAAACACTTAGGAGAAAATAACAAAAAAACATTCAGTTCCAATGTGATGTGATATATATGTGAATAGGTTCATCTGGACACATAGGTAGAATCTTTCACAAATTTGAGCCAGTAGAAAGTCTTGGGAGGTATAAGACCAAAGGTGAGAAAAAATTGGAATGCTTGGGAGGATCCTATTCCAAATAAATGGGAGGCTTACCAGACCAAGGTTGGACTATGCTTGAATGTGTCAAGGTGGTCCAAGGAACTCCCCCTCTGGAGGTGCACGTCACACAATCCAATGACGACCTAAGATGGTCTTGCTTGAAAGACAAGCGGCCCCTCAATGGTTGTTCCTCTTTAGGGATATCGTCCTCATCCACGGAGGGAAGATGTCCGTCAACCAAAGTCCCTTCCTCACAGGCAATCCCGGAAATTAGGGATGTATCAAAAGAGGAGAAAAAGGTTCCAAATAGTGTAAAACCCCATTGATGAGGTATATTTATTAAAAAGCATATAGAACCGTATATAAAAAATTCCAATAAAACACTCAATAAGAACGCAGCAGATTGGGGTAGGTAATACCCGACACGTTTTGTGTTAGTACACGTCATCTGGGCGGTCCCAGATGTTTTTTTGTTATTTTCTCCTAAGTGTTTTTTTGAATTTTTGAAACCCTGGAAGGGGCTTACACCATTATTCACTATTATTATCTCTCATACATGTACTGTGGAGCTGTCCCAAACTGAAACAATATTGGGAGGAGGCATTCGCAGTGATTTCTAAAATCACAAAGAAGATTGTCACTCCATCCCCAGAATTGGCACTGGTCAACCTGAGCATTGACATTTTCCCTCCAAAATACAGGTCAATCATCTCACACATTCTACTAGTGACTAAATACAATATAGCTAAACACTGGAAAAACCCAGAACCCCCGCAATTCATAAGGGTAGTAGAGACTACTCAAACCCACTTTCATTATGAAAAAATGCTGGCAACAACAAACAACTCATTCAAGAAAATGGAACGCAACTGGACACCATGGTGCGCTTGGTTTCACAATAATAGTTCACGTTAAAATAGATATATAGGAAATGGTGACTCATGCAAGAGACAAAATACATAGCAATTATGCTAATTTACTCTAGTATACTCTAGGTTAATTTAGGTTAGTCCTCCCCTTCCCCCCTTCCTACTCCACCTCCCACTAACATTCCTACTTCTTTCCCAGCATCTCCCCGTTTACAAGAGATTCGCGCCGTAGCAACAGCGTGTAAACTCAGGGCAAATGAGTATAAATTTACAAGGATAGGCAGTGTGGCATTGACGAGGGCCAGTATGATATGGACCACCAGTAGTCCCATCTAAGGCACAGTTATGATCCCAAGGGGCTGCTCTCAGTTGGGTTACTGGAGACCATTCCGGAAGGTACGAGGTAGAGTGTAAATGCTGACCCTCAAGGTAGCCGGTCTATCAGTTACACTGACACATATGTATAGATATGTATAGTTATATGGAAGCTGTTGTTCTAGATTGTATGTGTAAATGACTTGTGGCACATCTCTGTACTATTTGATAAAACCAATAAAAATTTTATTACAAGGAAAAAAAAACAAAACAAAAAAAACGCAGAGGTGATCAAATACCACCAAAAGAAAGCTCTATTTGTGGGGAAAAGGACACAAATCTTGTTTGGGTACAGAATTGCATGACAGCGCAATTACCAGTTAAAGCAGCGCAGTGCCAAATTGTAAAAAGTGCTCTGGTCAATAAGGGGGTAAATCCTTCCGGAGCTGAAGTGGTTAAAAAAAAAAGACTTTACAACCCCTTTTAGTCGTAATATTGTCTTACATTCATAAATATGATTTTTTTTGTTTTCATTTGTCATTTAATCACAAAATATAATGGGATTGTACCTTGAACACTCTTTTTTAGTGTATACATTTCATATTGTTGTTTTTCTTTCTTTTTTTGTTCTCTCTTTCTTGTACCACCACGTGAATTGAATAAAAGTTTGTAAACAAAAGAAAAAAAAATACTATTTGTTTTATTCAACAAAATGCACACTCACATGTATACAAACAAAATGCACTTGTTCCGCCTTATGCGTTTCATCATAAGATGACTTCATCAGAATCATTAGAATCAATGAAGACAACAACCATGATCCCAAACGTAATACCTCAGAATGACCTTAAAAATCCATTTCATTTCATTACAAAAAAGTGGAACAGTATAAAATGCCAAATTAACACTTCTATAGGAAAAAATATCATTCTCAGCCTCAAAAAACATCATCTTGTGGGTACATCATAAAATGACCAGCAATAAAAATACAAATTAAAATGAGGATATTAACCTACAATAAATGTGAATAAAAAATACCTAAAAAAAGGGAGGAAATATATGGGGAGAAGATATACAAAAGGGCATCAGACAAGAATTTTAAATGAAATCCAAAAAGGCAATAGGGAAAAATTCAATTTTGATTATAGTTAATCAGCTATTATTTACAGTTGATGTCCCATTTGACATTAAGTCAGAATGGAACATAAGACTTTAGCTCGTAATTTTTGTATTATTAAGCCCTGCATATTATCTGGATATATGTTTTAATTCAGAATCAATAAATTGATGCTAGCTGCTGATCTATTGTTTTATGTGTGTTTTAGTGTGGATATTTTCACTTTTATATTGAGCTTTCAAGAATCGCCAAAAGGCGGACAATGTAGGAGCTACCTGGACATACTGGGGTAGCGTTTCACATCACTGTGTCCTTTCTGAGGGTCTAACTATCCCTACAGCTATGAGCAGTTTGCAAATACTGTGATTGTACTAATATACTGTATGCTTCAGATTTAACTTAATATTCTATGCAAGATTCATATTATTCAGGTTTAATATTCTCACATCCACATATACATTTTCATCTCTTGTTTTATTGGTCATGAGCCCTCTGGGCATGTTCCACTTTGATCTGTCATTTTTGTTAATTTACATCACTTCACCTTGGACTCTTGGCTATGGGGCAGATAATCTGTTCCTACAGATAGATTAATGTTCCCCCGGCATGTTCTTTTTGTCTTCTGCTTTTTGTATATGATCCTGGAGAACTGTAGTAGTGGATTTTATTTTAGTAATTTACATCTGTGTACAATAGGTATTGTAACCCTTGTGAAGAATTAGTACCTTTTTAGCACACGCTTTTTAGCTTCTGTAATATCTTGTTTATTCCTGAAAATATTCTGCTATATAGTATTGATTGGCTAAATGTGTTAAGTAAGCTTAATTCAGACTTTTATATGCAAGAAAAGAGGGTCTAGTACATATGACTTTATAGTATGACCTTTGAGCTATTTGCTAAATGCAATAACACAAAAACGATATATATATATATATATATATATATATATATATATATATATATATATATATATATATATACAGTATATACTGTATATGTGTTTATAGCTACTGTATACATACACTTTATTAGGTACTGTAACTGTACAGCTGTTCAATTGCTTGGTAACACAAATTGCTAATCAGCCAATCACATGACAGCAACTCAATGCATTTAGGCATCTAGATGAAGATGACTTGCTGAAGTTCAAACTGAGCATCAGAATGGGGAAGAAAGGGGATTTGTGTGACTTTGGACTTGGCATGGTTGTTGGTGCCAGACGGACAGGTCTGAGTATTTCAAAAACTGATGATCTACTGGGATTTTCATGCACAATCTCTAGGGTTTACTGGTCCAAAAAAGAGAAAATATCCAGTGAGCGGTAGTTGTGTGGACAAAAATGCTTTGTTGATGCCAGAGGTCAGAGAAGAATGGGCAGACTGGTTGGAGATGTTAAAAAAGGCAACAGTAACTCAAATAACTATTTACTACAACCAAGGTATGCAGAATGCCATCTCTGAATGCATAAAACATTGAACTTTGAAGCAGATTGGTTACAGCAGCAGAAGACCACACCGGGTGCCACTTCTGTCAGATAAAAACAAGAATCTTAGGCTATAATTTGCACAGGCTCACCAAAATTGTACTGGTTATAAGGGGGAGAATTACCGCGCTAGGCTGGGGGGTCAGTTGAAGAGGTGAGCTGCCACCTATATCGACCAAATTAATCGTGTAAGCTTTTGTGTGTGTGTGGGTGGCGCTAAACCGTAAAAAATTGATAGATATTAATATTGAATAAAGTGTATATAAAAAACCATGTAAAGTGCATACAAGTAAGGCTAATGCCTTTGTGCAATGATTAAGTAAATGTTAATATTGAATGGAGTGCATATATAAAATGCATAAGAATGAAACTAATACCTTTGTGCAATAAATACAAAACAAGATGTATATCCAACACATAAATATATATATGAAGTAAAAAAAGTCTGTTTTGAAAATTCAATGTGACAGCATTAAAATTCTTATGGTGGTGATGTGACTCTTGTGCAAAGATGAATTTCTCTAGGAGGGGTATATAGTTCCAAATACTGGTGTCAATCAAGGTATTCAATCCAAAAAACTGGAGATAACAGGTAGCAGAATGAAAGCTCCAACCCCTTCAGAGTGGAGGCTTACCGGAAGGGAGAGATATTGACGCCTTAGGAATGGTGTAATGTGGCCTCTATGGTGTCCTGGTCGGTGGTCGCGTCACACACTCCAGATATGGGAACCCTGGTCTCCGCTCCTGAAGGACGACTTCCCACACTCCAGGTAAGGGGTCACTGTCCAGCAGTCCAGGGGGTCCTTGAAGAAGATCTTGGAATGGGGCAACCGCAGGGTCAAAATAGACAATATAGAACGGGACTGTATGCCAAAGCAGACTAGAACCGTCAAAGTTTCTCAAACAGGATGCCCAACTAGATAACCGTCCTCGGAGCCACCGACCTAAACAGCCTGGTCTGATGAGTCTCGATTTCAGCTGCAACATTCAGATGGTAGGATCAGAATTTGGCATAAACAACATAATACATGGCTTAGGCTAATTCAGGATGGTTTAGGTGGTGGTGGTGTAATGTGTGGGGGATTTATTTTGGCACACTTTGGGCCCCTTAGTACCAATTGAGCATAGTTTAAATGCCATGGCCTACCTGAGTATTGATGCTGACCATGTCCTTCCCTTTATGACTACAATGTACCCATCTACTGATGGTTACTGCCAGCAGGATAATGCACCATGTCACAAATCAAATCACCTTAAACTGCTTTCTTGAACATGACAATGTGATCACTGTACTCAAATGGTCTCCACGGTCACCAGATCTCAATCCAATAGAGCACCTTAATATGTGGTGGAAAGAGAGATTCACATCATGGATGTACAGCCAACAAATCTGCATGATGTTATAATGTCAACATGGACCAAAATCTCTGAGGAATGTCTCCAAGACCGTGTCGAATCTATGCCACAAAGAATTAAGGAAGTTTTGAAGGTAAAAGGAAATATGAAAATATGCATTAATATTGCTTCAATCAACAAGTATTTAAGACAATTTTTATATATATTTTTTTAACTTAAAGACACTATGTCACTGGTGAAACAGTGGGAACATTGGTGAGTATGCAGCAGTCTTTTAAACTTTTCTGTCATGCCAGGTTGTTCTGAAAGGCAAAGGTATGACACGTCCAAGTAGTGTCAGAATTTGTCATTAAGCCTGTTGGCCTCACTTTCCAATAGGAATGTGCAGGAAACCAGAGGGGACAGGCTGGCATTGTCACTTCCAATAAGTTCTGAAAAATTGCCCATCATAACTGCCAAACATGCAAGACAGGAAGGCTTGAAAGACTGCTGCAATTATGTGCACCTCTCAGTGGTTGAGTTTCATAATACTTGCAACACCCCTTTCCTCGGCTCCCCAAATACAGAGTCTTGAGCTTTAGTTGATAGATAGAGGCAATTTTTAGTAAACTCAATTAGTTGTGAACCTGGCTATTATCTAGTTTAACATTTTCTATCTCCTCTCGACTACACAACCAACTAAATTATTTTTAATATAATGCACCTTCTGTTGCTGGTCCCTCTTTCATATGGCATCAAATAAGTATAATTTTGTCACCTAGTTAGGTGCTCATCTCCCCTATGAGAATGGGGATCGTGCATGGTCGGACCAGGTTATAGTATGGATCTCTGACTTGGTTACATTTCGGAGGAGGGTTTGGTCCACCAAAAATAAGTCTATATGGGAAAAGGTGAGATGTGGTTTAGAAAAAAAAGAGTAGTCCCTTTTGGATGCATGGTAACAACACCAGACATCATAAAGGTCAGCTGACATCATAAATTTAGCTTTAGGTCATCTAGATGGTTTGGAAGAAGAGTTGGAGACATCTAGATCCAGATCAGGAACTGCATTAAAGTCTTTGTAAAAAGAGAAGTAAAGAACCATTTCTAAGGGCTTGTATTTGTTTCCAATTTATATGTATGCAGGATATTTCTTTAGAAGTGGGCAGGTAGATGTTCACAATGGTATATGGAGCATTGTTGATTTCACAGATTACTATAAGGAAGCAGTCAGAATCATCAGTAAGTATCTTCATAGGCTTAGAGTCTATTGTGTCTTTGACAGCAATCAACACTCCACATTTTTTCTTAGGCATGTTAGACAAAAAATGTATGCAAAACATTTATGGGAGAAAGGCAGTGGCTTCAGTTTGCTGAAGTGGGTCTCCTGGAGAGAGAGAACATTGCTTTGAAGCACGGAGGCATCTTTCCATACGGTGTACCATTTTTGAGGGTTGAGTCCCTTCACATTTAAGGAGGAGACCTTAAAAGGCATGGTTTAAATTTAGAATTATGTTAAGGTGGTGGAGTCCCCCATCAAACTCCAAAATAAAACATGTATATCCTGAGAGATAGTCCTTCTCCGAGTATAGACCATTTTTAACCACTTCAATACCAGGCACTTAAAAAACTTCCTGCCCTGACCAATTTTTATCTTTCAGTGCTGTTTCGCTTTGAATGAGAATTGCACGGTCGTGCGAGGTTGTAACCAAAGTTTTTATTATTTTGTTCCCACAAATTGCGCTTTCTTTTGGTGGTATTTGATCGGCCCTGCATTTTTATTTTTTGCATTACAAATAAAAAAAGACCGAAAATTTTGAAAAAAAAATAAAGTTTTCTTTGTTTCTGTCACAAAACTGTAAGTACATTTTCTCCATCACTGACGGGCACTGATGAGGCAGTACAGATTGGCACTGGTGAGGTGGCACTGATAAGGTTGCACTGATGATGGGGCACATATATGCAGCACTGATGGGCATTGATAAGCAACACTGACATGCACTGATATGCAGCACTGATGGGCACTCATAGGTGGCACTGATAGGTGGCACTGGGCAGTGATGGGCACTGATAGGTGGCACAGGTGGGCAATGATAGGTGGCACAGGTGAGCACTGATAGACGGCACTGGTGGGCACTGGTAGGCACTGGTAAATGCACTGGTGGGCACTGGTGCATATAACACTGTTACAAATGGCACTGGCAGGCATCACATATGGGCACAGTGCCATCCCTACAGTGTACTGTATGCCCCTTATCTGGTGGTCTAGAGTGAGGTCCCTGGGCGCCCTCCTGATCTTCTCCCTAATTGTCCATGGGCGGACTCCTTATGCTGACCTTGGGGGGCTCCCTGTTGGTCCTGGTCAGCTCCCTGGTGGTCCAGTGTGGTGATCCTGAGGGAGCTACACTGATAAATGTTCAGCGCAGCCCCCCATCAGGAGAGAAGCCGATTGGCTTTCCACTGCTCAGGTCTGCAGGTGGCTCTTCCTGTTTACACTGTGATCAGCTGTGATTGGTCACGGCTGATCACATGGTAAAAGGCTTCTGATGGAAGCCTTTTACCTCGATCGGTAATGCGGTGGGTCAGACTGACCCACAGCACTGCCAATCGACGCGATGCGTGCCCCCACGGGATCGCGGGTTATCCTGAGGACGTCAATAGGCCCCCAGTCAGGATAACGGGCCTGGCGGGAAGTGGTTTCTCTGCTTTTTGGTGAGTTGAATATGTAGACAGTGTGAGGTGGATAATAATAAAATGAACCATAGGTAGGATTATTGAGTCTGAAGTAAGTGCCTCTAAGTGATCATAGCTATGAGTAAGCATCTGAACAGTAGGGAAAATGTACCAGGTGAACAAAGAGAACAAACAAGAACAACATGGCAAGGCCATTAGAAAAACAAGGACATTTATTTAAAAAAAATATGTAGTCAGAGATAATACTGCATCTCAGATTACTGGGGGTAACAATCAGATACGCACCATGGGGCAAATTTGAGATTTTTTTACATACTGTCACCAGAGCAGTGCAGTGTCACCATAGTGACATTGTACTGCTTTGGGGAAGTAATGCTTTTTTGTACAATGTGATTGCTTATACAGTTATTATGATCATATAAGCAATCAGTTTCAAAGAATGTTTAGCTGCATTCATATAGTCATAATTTACTACTTTGATCACCGTGAATGGTCACAGAGATTATATGGTAAAGCACCAATTTCATTGACCCTGTACCATATGATCGCTGTGATTGATTACATAAAACGCTGCGTAAATTGTTGGCGCTATATAAATCCTGTATAATAATAATAATTACAGCAATCACATAAGTAAACAATGGCTACATGAATGACAGCCTTTGTTTATTAACAGTAATGTGATCACTGTAATTGGTCACAGTGATCACAGGGTGCAGGGCCAATGACAGTGGACCTGTGCCCCAATCTGTGGTCTGCTGCATCTGAGGGACACAGAAATCATAGTTTGTGCCATTGCATGCCCCAGAGGGTGCACATGAGGCATGAGCAGGAAGATGTAAAGGTACGTCACCCCAGATTGATGCTTGTCCTGCCTAAACAGTTATCTATAGTGGCCGGGAGGGAAGCAGCTAAACCTGAACTCCAGCCTTTTTACTGCACAAACTACCACTCCCTCTGACTTGCACAAAGATTTTACTTTTGAATAGCCTTCATGTTATATATATATTTTTAAAAATCACATACATACAGGCTGTCTCTTTGGCTGCCCCTGCACGTTCTTCTTGAGTAACTCACTGTGAGTTAAAGGCATAGTTCACCTTTACCACAAAACTGTCTATGCAGGTAAGAGACATCTGTAGATAAAAATGACCTGTGTAGTTTTGACTAATGTTAAACAATGCCTATGCTATAGAAGTAGGCCATTTACTTACCTAGTGAAGCTTGACCGAAAAACTCCCAGAGATCTCATCATCCCATCCTGCTTTGGAGCTAGGATATTGCCAAGAGACTCACACCTGTTGCTGTTCACCTCCAGCATCACAGGAGCAAGCTCTTTCTCTGATTCAAATTCCCTCACATGCATTTTGTCTCCCCTGATGCAGTAGCTCTGAGTTCAGTGTTTGGAAGCTCACTCCTGGCAGGATGGCGTTTTGTCATCTCTGGAAGTTTTCAGTCAGGCTTCACGAGGTACTCAAAATAGTCATTCAATGTGGTTAATCGACTAACAGATAATTTTTTTTTTCACTTTGCAAAGTGAATGTTCACTTAGTGTAGTAAATAATGTAAAGCTACATTCACTTTAATTATTTAATCATGTGCCTATATGTTAATTTCCATACAATTAAATAATCAAAGTGAACACAGTATTAGTATGGTCATTTTCCTAAGTAAACATTCTCTTCTCTATTGGTAAATCAACTCCAGGAATTCATTACATAGTGAAGCTAGCATCAACATAACAACCCTGCATCATCTTAACAGGTATGGCATCACTTAAAGCCTCCTGCATACCATCCCAATGACTCCAGAAGCTGGTCTCTCTCAAGGAGTACTTTCCCTATAGGGCCTTGGGCCGCACTCTGTGTATATCAACCACATCTCACCATGAAAGTACAAGCATCAGTTACAGTTCACCTCATTAGCAATGCCCCTATGACCCCTGATGTACTCAAAGCGGTAGTAAACCCATGCATTTAACTGGTTAAAAACCGTGCCGGAAATGTAACACTCCCATTGGTTGTGCTCTAAACCAAACTGTCAAACCATCCAATGGCTGCTGTCATAGCTGATCACATGTGCAGCATCATGGCAGTTGTAGATTAAACAGAGGCCAAGATGGCAGCTTCCTTGGCTGAAAATGATAGGAGGGTTTACTACCACTTTCATCGCAGAGGCCCAGCATCATGCACAATAAAAAAAAACAACTCAGTACTTGCAGCTCACTTATTTCTGTGCTTGCAAATTCCCTTTGACACTACTTTAACACTTTGCAATCTGTTCATGAATTTGGCTGCGTATTTCAATTAAGACAATGGCATATGACTTACCAACATTTCTGCTATTCACAAGTGCTTTGAATAAATACATTATTAAACCATAACAGTAAATATTACAGCTGATGCACATTTTCCCAGCTATGTTTTCTATACCTTCAGAGAAAATTTTAATTACACTTGTTTAATTACCGAGAATTTTGTTTCTACTACAGAGAATTTAAACAAGTACATGCTTTGTTTTTTAAATATCCTGCAATAAACAATTGGATGACAAACTTATTCTGTATATTTGATGGATTTTTCACCCAGAGATTAATCAATTAACTTTGTTCTTGCAGTGAATGGCTTTCTTTAATTTAAAATCAAATTAAAGTGCTTACATACAGTATATCTTATATACCAGCAATAATGTATTATGTAATGTGAATTAGGCTACCATTAGATTTTATATTAACACAAATTTTAATATACATTCTGAGATAATGTCATGGGTGGACATAAATGAACTTCCTAAAATCTGTTCACTTTGTGAACTACCAGATTCTTCTTATACCATTTTTCTTGCAACATTGATAGGCTGTTGCAGTATGTTTCACTGTGATTTTAGTTTTGTTTTTGGGACAATGTTCCACACAGAATTTTTACCTACATCACCTATTTTTTGAAGTGAGCACATTTAAAAAAGAAAGAAGCAGAAAATATTTTAAAGGAAATGTTTATCCTTTCGGCCCCACATTCAGACACTCTCCAAATCTTGCCACCTCAACATCTCCAAAATATGCCCCTTTCTAACCAATGACACTACAAAACTCCAGTTCACTCCCTGGTCATCTCCCTCCTCAACTACTGCAACTCCCTCCTCAAGGGAACACCTTTACATAGACTATCCCCCTTCTGCCCATCATGAATGCTGCTGCCAGACTCATCCACCTTACCAACTGCTCAGTGTTTGCTACCTCTCTCTGTCAATCCCTCCACTGGCTTCCACTCACCCAACAAATTAAATTCAAAATTCTAACCACAACTTACAAAGCCATCCACAACTCGGCCCCCAGCTACATCACTAACCTAGTCTCAAAATACCAACCTACTCGTTCCCTTCATTCCTCCCAAGACCCCTTGATCTCTAGCTCCCTCGTCACCTCCTCTCACACTCACCTCCAGGACTTTTTCCGAGCCTCTCCTATCCTATGGAACTCCCTACCCCAATCTGCACAACTATCTCCTACTCTGCTTGCATCTGGACAATCCCTGAAAACCATTTTCTTCAGAGAAGCCTATCTGACCCCCACCTAACAACTGTACTTTTACTTTCTCCATCAGATCATCCCCCACGTTTATTACCTTTTTTATCACTTGACCCTCCCTCTGAGATTGTAAGCTCTAAGCAGCAGGGCTCTCTTCCTCCTGTATTGAATTGTATTGTAACTGTTCTGTCTGCCCTCATATTGTAAAGCACTGTGCAAACTGTTGGCACTATATAAATCCTGTATAGTAATATAATAACAATATATAATAATGTGTACATGCACATGGCAAATTTAGTAGTGCTATAATGCATTGGCCAATTTTTAAAGTACTGTACTGTCAGCTGGTGCACGCGGGAAGAAAATCAGTAAAGGATGCATCTTGACAAGTTTATTTACTAACCAACTTCGTGTGAACATTCTGACATGCAGTAACGGTCATGACTAACACAAGATTGAGTATCACTGGTACTGCAATATTGGTTCTTGATTATTAGTCTAAGCCTAAGCTATCAGAGACAGTAGAAGTGATTTACTAAAGACAAATACAATATTCACTTCACAGATAAAGTTGCACACTGCAAGAGAATTTTCCCTAGAGCTTAGTGAACATAGTGAAGCTTCACTTTGCAAAGAAAGTCCAACCATGTGCAAGGAAAATAAAAAAGATAATTTTGCTTGAAAATGGTTGGATGGTGGGGTCAACATAAATTCACCTCATTCACTAAGCTTTGAGGACAATTTCCTTGCAGAGTTTAGCAACTCAACCCCAATGTGCCGCTTGACAGCAGAGAGAATGCATGTGTCAACTTTGGAAAGTATAATGGTGTATGTTTAGCATGAAACACCTTGCTTGGGATGTTTATCTACATTTTTTTGTTGAGAAGGGATGAGGTGGGAGCTTTTTTTGTTTTTCATTGCCAAGATTTCAGTAAAAATCAATATATTATGTCAGCAAAATTCATGTAAGTCATTAGGGAGGTAAAGAATGGCGCAGCCCTTAAATATATAATACGCCCTACCTTTAACATAAACAAATGATAAATCTCAGTCACCTTAACTCAATATTAAATTATAACAAACCATATTCACAGTGCTATGTGCTCTTGGAGGTAGGTGAAATACAGACCAATAATTAATATGGTAAGCTGCGGCTTAATTAAAACAATAAAATGACAACACATAGAGCAAATCACAGAGAGAGAAAGACTGTTTAACCTCCACCTCCCAGTGACAGAAGTGTACAGTAAAATTATACAGAAAAATTAAGTCATCATTCAATAATAATGAATAGTCTATAATATATTGCTTATTGTCCACTACTGTGCATTAGGTGTGACACATTCTCCTCATGCTACCTCACTCACCGCAAGTATTTGCCTCTCATTTGTAATCAGCAAGATGCATGCAATACCCCAATCACAGTAATTCATACACCTCTGGTCAGCCCTCCCCATGGGCAGCTCCAATCTGCTGGCCCTCGGCATCCAGGAGCTGCTGTGCTGCAGCAATAAAACCAATACTGAGTGGCGTTGAGCTGACCCTCTATGATCGATCTCTGATCAGGGACTGATCACCTCCATGTGAAATAGTGCAGACATTCAGATAATTTTGCAAATTACAGTGCATATCATATGTTCTCCCCACTTTGAAAATGCACTCACCTTCTAGATTTGACCTGATTTAACATACACTATATCAGACAGGTCAAAATGGGCATGTGTAGTTTCCCAGATTGGATCACAGATCTCCCCTTGGGTAATTTAGCATTCTCCATGAGTAAGATGAGAAAAAAAAACTTCACAGAGTGCTCAGAGATTCAGTGATACTATCTAGTGTCTAAAGCCAGACCCTCCCTCTCCACAGATAGCTGTCTCAGCTCCTTTAACTGTAATCACTGCTCAGGCTTGAACTCACAAAGGACTATGTAGTACAGCAGAAATCCGATGTGCAGCACCAGTCCCGTCTTAAGTGTTATGTCATGCAGACTTTATAGTGTGGTGTGGCCAAGTTATCCCTTCTACCTCTGCTGTGCGGACTCCCAGGAAGGAAGCCCAAGAGACTCCCACAGTATGGAGGAGGGGACCAATACCATGCAGTTAACTCTTTAAAGTATGTTCACTGGGTGGCAATCTGCCCATACACCTTCATAATGTAAAACATAACTTAATTGAAAAAAACCTTATGCCTTATAAAAAATTTACAATAAAATAACAAGTGTATAAATAAAATGAAAACATTTAATAACAAATAAAAAATAAAGAATGAATGCTCAGATTAAACCAATCGAAAAACACAGCAAAATTAATATTATTAAAAGGGGGGACCCCACCATGCATGCTTTATGGCCTCAGGGAAACAACTGAGCCAACTAACCCACGATAGGAAGACACGCATTCAACATATGTCTTTGATAAAACATAGCTTTAATTAGCACAACTGGTAAAATTACAGCAAGAAAAGCAAGAAATGTGTTTTGGCAAACAGTCTAAATATTAGGATATTAGAAACAAAGTCTGGTCCAACCTTATAAGAACACACGATCCGAAAATGCAGATCAGTTGTGTCTAACAAGTAAAACTAAAAGCAGACATGGAGCACAGAAACACGGATGATCTACAATAGTGATAAATATTATAGGAAAAGCATAATATTCATCAATATATTATTAGTAACCAACATCTTATTGCTAAGGGTCCATTCACACAACCAAATGTGTATTGAGCGCATGCAAACAAATGCTAATTTCTATGCATTCATATGCTATATTGTGTTGCATTAACTACACATAATTACATTAATTCCTACATTGATAGAAGTCTGCTAAACCATTGGGTGGTTGTTATAGGAACATAAAAATTTACACAGTTGCCTATGAGAAAATAATTTGATAGCCTTTAGAAGGGAACTCCAACCAGCACTAATACAGTATAACAACAAAAAGGAATTCCTACCACCATGGATGCGTGTCATTGAAAGTCAACTAGATGAAAAAACACAAGGTTTCCATTGGAAAATATTAAAAGAGAACTCCTCTTCACCCATGGTTTATAGCATCTGTTGAAACAACTGCGTAAAGGTCTGCTAAACCATAGGGCAGTTGTTATAAGAATGTAAAAATTGACAAAGCTGCCGATGAGGGGATAACATTAAAAGGGGACTCTGCACCAAACTATGATATGGTATAATATAATAAAATATCATATAATATAATATAATGTACCTAAAAGGGAACCGAACCTCCATCATGTAGTAAGATGAAGGTGGGTATGGCGCTGCTCTACTAAAATAAGAGATAATCTGATTTAAATTAGCGACTTTATAATCGACTCATATAATTTCCAGGATGCTGGTGAGTACCAGGTTTAAATGCTTAGGAGGAATCTCCACATATTATGTAAAATGTCTCAAAGGACTCTATATTAAAACTGCAATACTCAAATGATATATAGAAGGTGCAGGTGGGTTAAAAAGAAATATTAGTGTATATGATATTTATGTGTGTAAAATCAATATATCTTTTGACTGCAACAGCGATAAAAATCCAGATGTAAATGTAGAAATATAAAAATATATAAAAAATATATAAACAATTTATTTGATCCTAAACTTGATGATTATGTGAACAGTATCAAAAAATGGATTAAATGTGCATGATTAAATGGATTCTGGTAGATTGATGTGTGACATTCATAAAGGCGTGTCATTGTGTAAACAAATATGAATAGTGCAGGAGATTCCATAAAGTGCCTTGAAATATGTAACTCAATAATAATTAGTTCAGGTATCTAGACAAAAAATGTATCAACTCATATATGTTGTATAAAATACTAAACAATATTGAAACAATATTCCAAACAAAGTGAAAATGTGTTGAACAATTTGTCAAACCAATTTTTCAAAAAATCTTTCAAAAAAGTGCAAACAGTCAATATGGTGCATCACTCAAACCAAATGAGCAGTGACAGTCTCCCCAAAATAGTGAGTAAAATTGTTTTCAAACAGTGAGTCTCTATGATGACAAAAGAGGTATCTTTTCCACTGCAAATCTGTGCATCAAGTGTTCCCCTCCGTGCACTCCTAATGTGAAGCCACTCACCGGAAAGCGCTCCCCATTGAAGGGGTACACGCTTAGTAGTATAAAGATCACTGTTGTTCACCACCTCCACTCGATCAGAGCATGTAAAGAGGAACCACAATCTTGCACAATATTGTATGTCTAATTTTAATGATACTTTGTAGAAGCACTCACGTGTATGCAATAAAAGTCAAGCAGCTACAATCAACAGGATATCCGCTGTGTCCTCTGTGTTCCACGGCCTGTAACCAGAAGTGACGTGTGACGTAGAAGCCCCGACCTACGCGTTCCGTCATAGAACGTCTACTGGAGCGGTGCTGTCACACTATGCTCCCGGTCTTTTATACTGGTATCAATTTCATGATAGTTTGTCGCCATCTGTAGGTATGAGGGGCCATTTTTTTGGAGGTAAATGTAAAAAACACAGTCTACGCCGCCATGCGACCGTTGTTTAAACCAAATTAAATTAGACAAAATTGGTCAGGCGGAACCCACGGTGAACATGTCGTTTTACAATATACATCTTACAGATTACATCAGTTGTGTATTATATCCCCTTGACATCTTGTGTGTTAATGAATGTTAAAAATGTGCTTAATTAATTTATTAAAAATACTTTATTAAAATGTGTATTTAAAATGTGTTTTGAAATTATAGAAACTTAGGTTAGATTAAAAAAGAATGAGAAGATTAAGGCGATATTAGGTGAATGGGTAAATCGTGTGATTGGAATCACATTTAATCATTTTTAAGGTAATCTTTAGTAGATGTTAGTGTGTATGTGAAGGGTCTCGCCTGGTACTATGAAAGAAAGAAAATGGTGATCAAAAACCAAATTACAAGAATCCATAAATGAATAAATAAAATAAAATAAACAAATAAATACGGTTGTATGGAAAAAGGGAAGTGTGAGTTTGGACTAGAAAAAATTAGAAAAAGGGTGAGGATAAAGCATCCTCTATGTGAATGTGTAAATAATCCATATATGTGTATATGAAATGAATTAAATAAATGGGATACAGGGGTCTACCTTTCAGAACTTCTTACGAAATCTGCTTTATATATGATATGAATGAATGGCAACTTCACATATATAAAAAATGTAAAACTATGTATATAAAAGTTATTATAAAATATATATATATATGTATATATATAGAAATGTGTATAAAATGACGCGTATATGAAAACAAAGAAGAGGAAGCCAGACTAGGGGAATAAAAAAGGGGGGGAGGGGAGGAAACCCAATTATAGGAAACCCAATATTAAGAAGATGTTACTATGCTCAGGAGTTAGAAAGAAAAGGGGGGGGGGGAAGAAGAAGAGGGGATGAAAGGAATGTACAGCATACTGTTGGAGATCTGTTCTATGTTAAAAATCTGTGATAAAACAATTAAAATCAATTTCAACGTTCATCCCGTCAGGTTGGAGAGTGTTGATTAAAAATATCCATATCAAAAAAGGTGATAAATGGGGATTGGAGTGGATAAACCATGTTTTTAATGATTTTGTGAAGTGTGAGTGCTTTCTGATATTCAATATGAGTTTCTACAGCAAAACAGCGACAAGATGTTCATCCGTTGTGAGAATATGCCAGTCATTTTTTAATTATATGCTCCACCCTTTTGAGTTGCATATTATAATTCAAAATGCATACTGCACCTGTTGTCCTCTGTCTATCTTTTCCTCTTCCTCCATCTTTTTCTGTCACACTATCCACTTGTATCTTTTTTCTTTTAATACATTTTCCCCCAAGGATATTGGATTTTTGTTTATTATCATAAAGTTTTGAGCAGTTCCTTCTCATCCTCACAAACTGACCTCTTCATTTTTTAACCAAGTGGGTTGATGACAACTTGATATGGGAATATAAAATTGTCTTCAAAAGTGGTGCCACGCTCCCAAATGCTATTGTGATCGTGTCCCTTTAAATCTGATTGTATAGCAATTTTCAAACTCAGTATATCATATGAAACCAAATATAACATTAACAAAACAAAACAAACAGTGCATCAGTCCAAAAAGTGTCCTTTGGTAAGAATCTGCTTGCGTATGCTCAATCTTTCATAAAAACAGGTTTGTGTTCACATATCCAAATGGCTGCTTCCTTAATTAGTGTTCACCACTATGTGCTCCAGTCATCCACATGTATTATTGATAACCCCCTCATCCGATGTGCCCTCACCTGGGTGATAAGACCAACCAATGGTCTATACGCGCTTTTGTCCCTCTCTGGGGATCTGTTTTATGCTGTTTCACTCCTTAGCTGGCAATCCTGAGATTAGAAGCCTTCTTCTTTTACACTTATCTCCATACACCCAAATCATAAAGAGTGAAAGCTGGACATAGTAAGTTATCTTTTAAAACAACTGGTTTATTAAACATTAAGTATAAAAACACTTACATTTTCCTGATTGCACCAAACTGTAAAAAGCATTCAAAGTGGGTATAATCATACAGTATTTACAAGGTATGCTCACAATGCGCGCCTCAGCATGATGGCAGATTGGCCCCTCCCCTACGTGCTATGCCACAGAGTTAAATGGCTCCTTCCTCAAGGGTGGCTCTGAAAGAAGGATGATGCCCCCTATAAGTTCGAAAGTGCATTTGTTTAGAACATACATATTTGTAATAAAACATATCAATTTATTTTATAGTCGTACTCATGTATCAGTGCAATAAAACATAAGCCTCATTCTAAGGACAATACAGTTTTGCTACCATTGCATACTCCCAATGCATACTTGCGATCAAGAGCTTTCTGATCATGTGACAATTGTGACAACCAATAACAGCAGTTGCATTACCCAAATGCCTGCCTCCCGGCTTTTAGAACTCTTAAAGGGCTGGAAGGCAGTCAACGCAAAAGAGAAAAAATCAGAAAAAAGTCCCATGATGTCCCATGTACATCCACCATCAAGGTGCAAATATGAAGCTGACCAAATATGGTCGCACTGATAATCACACCACCTGATATACCCCACCCCTTTGTTTACAGAGCAGATAAGACTTTAGGGAGCTTTCATTCGCAATCGGGACCCGACGTGTTAGCAGTTTTTTTTTTCAACAAGTGGATGTTGTTTATCATGATTGCTGAAGATCTGCCTCTCTAAATGACATTATTGATGATGGACTTACATTGAGGGAACCTTTGGGTTTTTTATTTTTAAATAAAAAAAAAAACAAAAACAAAAATATGGTGTCTTTATTTACGGTATACATTTTTTGTGAATAGGTAAGGTACTATGTACCCCTTACTCAATCATGTAATAGGACAGTATCTGACAGCCTAATTTTTATGGGGGAGCTTTCAAATTCTGATAATTCACTCACTCATAGACCTCCATAACCAGAGAATAAGGGTTGTGATGAATAAACCCTTGTCCTAATCAACAAAGTGCTTTGCCAGGGGGATCCCCTAGGCATGTGGCCTAGTAGGGTTCAACAGGAGGGATACACACTTGTCCTCTTCCTTTCTTCACCTGACAATTTGCATGTTCAGTTAAGGGTTTGGTAAGAATTTTTGGGGGGACCCCATGCTTTCTTTTTCGTGTATTTTTGGCAAAAAAATCAATACCAGGCATGCTATTTAAAGGGATTTTTCATTTTCAATGTTGCTCTTTAAGCATTATTAAAAATTCTGCTCCTCAAAAGCAATTTTTAATCTTTTTTTTTTGCTTTTGTACATGATCCCCAGAGTAATGCTCAGTCCCCGCCCCCTTCCCCCATAATCTTTGTTTGATAATCCCTTCCTTAGAAGCAAAGTCAAATGAAGAGTCAGCACCACTGTGTAAAGATGAATATTCCAATTTATTTTTTCTCACCCATGTGCAATTACAGCGATAGTGTCACGTACCTGACGGTGGAGTCTGTCTTGTGCAGGGAACAACCGCTCTTGCGCACCCGATTCAAGGACCCCTGGTAGTGGGGACAGAGGCCCAAGAGTGCTGGATGGCACGAGGGCTGGAGGATCACCGATGATGTAGCGAAGCTCCAGGAGGCGTGCAGGTAGACGGATGGTCGTTCAGGCTGGGTCGGCAACGGGCAGGCAAGAAGGTACAAAGGATCAGGCAAAAGAGTAGTCAGAGTCCAAGCAAGGTTCGTTACACGGGCGGGCAGCAAAGGTACACAGGAGCAGACAATCGGATGGTCGTGGGTAGCCAGGGTCGGAGCAGGAAGCGGACAACAGGTCGGGACAAGCCGGGTCAAACAGGAGGCAGAACAACGCAGGAACAGGTATCAGAGGCTGGGGCTCACAGGTTGGGAACGCTGTAGAACGAGCAGCACTTGTCTCCAGGGTCTCCAGGTTTAAATAGGCCCGTTTGGCGCTGTTTCCGGCGCATGCGCGCGCACACGCGGGCGCGCACAGGCGCGCGTGAACGCGCACGGGAGCGCGCGCCACCGCGGAAAACGTCAACAACAGCAAAACTTGTTCCTTTTTCCTAACATTGCCCCCCCCAAGGGGCAGCCCCCCCCCCGTTACAATCCTTTTTCCTTGTTCAAAACGACAACAACTGCAAAAGGCGCCACCGCGCGCGAGG
>BLSH010271813.1:476676-496271 GCA_018402905.1 Glandirana rugosa | reverse complement strand
AGTGGGGACAGAGGCCCAAGAGTGCTGGATGGCACGAGGGCTGGAGGATCACCGATGATGTAGCGAAGCTCCAGGAGGCGTGCAGGTAGACGGATGGTCGTTCAGGCTGGGTCGGCAACGGGCAGGCAAGAAGGTACAAAGGATCAGGCAAAAGAGTAGTCAGAGTCCAAGCAAGGTTCGTTACACGGGCGGGCAGCAAAGGTACACAGGAGCAGACAATCGGATGGTCGTGGGTAGCCGGGGTCGGAGCAGGAAGCGGACAACAGGTCGGGACAAGCCGGGTCAAACAGGAGGCAGAACAACGCAGGAACAGGTATCAGAGGCTGGGGCTCACAGGTCGGGAACGCTGCAGAACGAGCAGCACTTGTCTCCAGGGTCTCCAGGTTTAAATAGGCCCGTTTGGCGCCGTTTCCGGCGCGTGCGCGCGCACAGGCGCGCGTGAACGCGCACGGGAGCGCGCGCCACCGCGGAAAACGTCAACAACAGCAAAACTTGTTCCTTTTTCCTAACAGATAGGCTAACACGTTTCGGCATTGAAGCCTTGTTCACAGCAACATATCGCAATCAACTTACAACTTTTATGCATATTCAGTCCTCAAAATAACCAGCTAATCTTAATTAAACTTTAATAGATTGTGTATCTGAAACAGCTATTGTTCATGCGGCAGGGGGTGACACCCTTGTAAGAAAAATTGCACTTTCTGTCTGTAAAACAAAAAGAGGACTAATATATGTAATTGAGGAAAAAATTACAATGTTATCATAGACATATATTTTAAAAAACATATAAATATGTATCTAAAGGGAACTCTCAGTATCCTGATGTAACTATAAATTTCACACAGTAACATAAGGGACAAAGGGACAGCTGCATATATGTTCTAAATTCATTCTTTGACCTGAGTTTGTGCTTAAATATGTTTTTACAGCAATGATATTAGACAAGAGATAATAATATGTAGATCCATCATATTGTCTATATAGAACACTGCCTTATCATATTTTCAAGCATATTCTGAAAGAGGTAAAATGTAAAGAGATAGTTCTGGATAGTCTATTCTAATACCTTTAAATATGAAAAAAATGTACGGATTACCTGCTTGAAAAAGAGAGTGGAATAAAAAATAGTTAGCTCAAAGATGTCAACGGTGTCAAAAATATTATGTCAAAAATAAGTCTACTTCATACCTAAAATTCATACCATCTGGTATCCTTGTCTTCATGTTAAAATCCACCAGACTTCACGTTTGAGGAGAATTTTATGTATGCCCCCCCTCCCTCCCCCTTGGTGGAAGTTCAATTTTTTCCAATCCATAGAATATAAGTGGAGAGAGATCCCCCCCATGGACATATTTAAAATGTTTCAACACATTGGATAAACCTTTATCTTCTGTATAAGTGGCACCATTATAGTGTTCACTTATCCTTTTTCTAAGGGGTCTCATAGTGCATCCTATCCTAAGGGGTCTAATAGTGCAGCATCTTTTCCTCTATTACATATGTTAGTCCTTTTTTTTTGTTTTACAGACAGGACATGCACTTTTTCTTACGAGGGTGTCAGATACACAATCAATTGAAGTTTAATTAAGATTAGCTGGTTACTTTGAGGACTGAATAAGTATAAAAGTTGTATGTTGATTGTGATATGTTGCTGTGAACAAGGCTTCAATGTTGATACGCGTTAGCCTATCTCTGTGATTGCACATGGTTGAGAAGAAATTAATTGGAATATTCATCTTTACACAGTAGTGCAAACTTTTCATTTGACTTTGCTTCTATGGATATACTGAGTGAGTGGAGGGCACTCTGAGTCAGAGCACCTGTGTGGAGAAGGTTTATGCATTTAAGAACTTTTTTATCTAATGCTGCACTGATCTGAGTGGTGTTTTCACATCTATGATGAACTTATAATCCCTTCCT
Source organism: Glandirana rugosa (assembly GCA_018402905.1). Lineage (NCBI taxonomy): Eukaryota > Metazoa > Chordata > Amphibia > Anura > Ranidae > Glandirana > Glandirana rugosa. The sequence continues at coordinate 494,351 of BLSH010271813.1, read as the reverse complement.
TAGCCTAGAAAATTGTCATTACTGATTTCTAAGAGTCAACTCTGATTGACTTTATTAGGGTTTGGATCTGACATCTGAACTTACAGTACAGTTTGGGGAACCCATCTCAAACCAACCCAGGTATGTGCAACTCATCCCTAGAGAAAACAGTGTGCCTTGCCTGCATGAAGTTTGTCTCCACGTAGGGAACCTGTGATAGAATTGACAATGCAGGAGTACAGTGGTCAAACAGTTGTCACTCCATAAAATGAAGTGCCTGAGAAAGAATATTCATTGAAGGATCAAAAGTGAATCCGTAATGAAAGCTGATTAATCAAAGATTTTAAAAACAAGAATTAAAATGATGAAAAAACATGTTAAAGCATACTATGTATGAGGCTTTATTGATTTGGTTTAAAAGCATTTTAAAAACAAAAAAAATCTAAATGCCACCACACAAAAAAAAAACATCCATTTGTCTTTATTCAAAACACATGTAACATCTTCAAACAGTCCTGCTTTCATGTTTTAGCCTCAAAAGAGACCTTCATCATTATGAATAATGCCTCTTTCTAGGCTAACATATGCAGAACTATTACATAAGGAATAAAAACTGGCACAATGAACAACATGACATGTGTAGCACCTCTAACAATATACCCATATTGGTATTAAAAAGATGTCTTAACTTAATTAATAAGAGTAAACAAAAACAGTGGCAAATAGGCGCTGCCAAAAAAGTGCTAATGTGTAGACAATAATGTGTAACTAAACACTGCCCAAAAAGTGCTGATGTGCAAGAAGATGTGTAATAAATATATAAACATATGTGACGTAAATAAGACCAAAAAAGTATTTAGAGGAAATAAGGCGCAGCCCTGTCTAGCCACCCCAAGAGGTGTATGAAAGTGCAACAAGATAAGTATAAGACAGATCGGCGCTGCCTGTACAAAAATGCTTATATCAAATTATACAAAAACTATATACCAATACCAATAATATATGAATGAATATGACACATGAATAATCTAGAGTCAGAAAATCAAAAAATATATGTATATATATCCAGCTTCCAGTCTGTAACACTAGTATGATTGAAGGCTCAGAGATGCAACAGAATCAATGTCCAATGCACCCTCCGTTGTGACTAATCATATGGAGCTGCTTTTAAAACCATCCTGCTGGAGGGAATGGTTGGCGCGGGTATCCCCAGTGTCCGAATCGGCCACTTGCGCGTCTACCTTCTATACAGCAGCGCGCTCTCGTAAATGCATATAGGAGAAAGGAGAAAACAATAGTGTGATACTGTTTGTATAAAAACTATGGCGCCTATGTGCTGCCCGTACTCACACTTTCGAAGTCAGAAAAAGCATGCAGAAGCTAGCATTGGCTAGCAGGGAGATCTCCGTGATGCCGAATGAATTGGTAGTGGATGAGCGTCGTGACGTCTCAGGCTCCGTCTTACGCGTTTTGTCATCAGACATCTTCGGAGGCGACCTTAACTTAATTGTGTCTAATTCAGAATAATATGTACAGATAGTTCTGTTTAAGGGATTCTATAATGGTGTGGGTTGTTTTGCACTTCAAACTGTTGTTTTACATCAGTTTTGTCACTAGTTATATCTAATCTTTGTTTTGTAAATACTTGTGTAACACATCACAAATGGTTTCCAAAGCACCATGGGTTATCCAAAGAGACAGGACAGCCGAGTAGTTTACTGTTCAGCTCTGTTTTTCTAAAATAAATCTTGTACATACATGAACTCTTTAGTAAACAGATGTCATTGATGCCTAGGCTAAATTTAGTAGCATCAGTATGTGTTTATTACCTTGATTGGCATACATTCTTTGACTTATTTTTTATACCCAAATACATTTTAGAAGTGTCTTTAAGGACAGTTAAAGTGTTACTAAACCCACAACGGTAAAATCAGTCTGTTTGTGCAGCATAGCACGCTTGTTTTACTCACTGTGGAACTTAAGGGAGTAACCCTCTGCATTGTGTAAAAAGGCAGTTTTATCCTGTATGCATAGATTCTTCCCTCCCTGCACTGTCTATCTGGGGAAGGTCAGCTTAACACAGGCAGGGTAGTCCTTTTGCACATGCTCAGTTGTGTATTTTATGCTGGAGAGGATATTCACTTGTTCTCAGAGATAGCCAAGTCACATGATATTGACATCACACATGTATACAGGTTGTAGTGGGAATCCCCTCCTATATGAACTGTCAGTACTGGAGAAACTGTGCAGTTTATATGTGACCGTGGTATACAGAAAAAGGTATATAGTGGCAGTATTTTAATGTAAAAAGAGGATTTATAAGCTGTGGGCACTGTGGGGGAGCAGGTGAACTATTTTCATATTACTAAGTTTAGTAACACTTTAAGGCTTTTATTTGGTGCACTGTTCAAATAAATCAGTGTTCTGTGTTTTTTTGCTTACAAATGCAAAAAATGCAATAAGAAAAAAGTATATGTTTAAATATCTGTAGGCTGAAGGCTTTTGTTCATTTATTTATGTATTTATTTTCAATGAGGCTTCCAGCTTGCATGTGGGAAGGGTTAATATATTTTATTTTAACCAAACTTGCCATAATAAATGTGCAGTACTGATCACTCTGTTCATTCATACATGTAAGGGGCCTGTAAATTACATATTTACCTGCCCTTCCCCCACTATCCATCCTGAATAGATCCCCGGTGGGGAAGAGAAGGGCAGCCGGCAGTGCTGTGAAAGGAGGCCAGGGGCGCACACAGGGAGGCCCAAGCAGCAGAGGGAATCTGACAGTCGGGGTGATCGGTGTGGCTGGGGTGGGGCAATCACAAGAACCGATCTCCCTCCCATTGCTTTCAGCTGCTTGCAGCACTGCCAGCTTTCCTCCTCTTCTCTCTCACCAGATGCTGTGAGGGTTCTATTCAGGATGGAGAGCAGGGGGAGGGAAGGTATATATATAATTTGTCTGAATGAACAGAGTAAGTGATCCTACTGTGTTTTCTATGCTTTAGCCTTTGAATGAACAGAAGCCTCTGTCTACTGTTCATTCACCTGCAGTGCAGCTGAAGCTACAGAGAAAGGGGCTAAGGAATGTTTCTCAAAAGTGAGACTTCAGGGGTCTGTTTATACCAGTTGTTGCCCACTTCCATACTAGGCCATAGTAAAATGATGCTGGCAGGAACACTCTCCCATCCTGGGTGGGCATCATATGATGTCCTCCCTTTCTAGCTGCTCCTGCGGGACCCCGGGGGTTAGCAGCGTGGCGATCGGAGTTGAAGTGTGTCCCTCGGGACACAGCCCATCCCAGATCAGTGTAAAGAGCCCAAAAAAGTGTCTCTTTTCTACCTGAACGGCTGTGTCTAATCACAGCTGGTCACATGCACTGTCCTCGTGCATGCCCCTAGGGGTGTGCAGAGCGGCGATCAGGGATGAGGCTTGTTATCTGACACAATGAAATTGGCTCTTTACCACGTGACTGGCAGTGTCCAATCACAGCCAGTCACAGAACGTAAACAAACCACAGTAACAAGCTGTTACCGAGTCCTCCTCCTCACACACCATTCGTGTGTGAGAAGGAGATTGCGGTAATAGCTTGTTACCGCTTACAGTGAACACCAATCACACCGAATGCCCCCCACTAATAAAGAGGACCTGTCACCAGCCCATCAGAGTACCTGTCACCAGGCCATCAGAGTACCTGTCACCAGCCCATCAGAGTACCCGAGTACCTGTCACCAGCCCATCAGAGTACCCAAGTACCTATCTGCAGCCCATCAGAGTACCCGAGTACCTATCTTCAGCCCATCAGATCACCTGAGTACCTGTCTTCAGCCCATCAGAGTGCCTGAGTACCTATCTGCAGCCCATTTTATTACCTGAGTACCTATCTGCAGACCGTGCGTCATTTTGTGGGAAATTAAAAAGTGTGATAGGTAGGAATGAAATTAGATGTGTAATTTATGCTCCTAGAACACCTGAAGGTACTACTTCAATGTTGGACCTCTCTAATTGGCCAGGCTGTGTAAAAGTCTCACATATGTGGTGTCGCCATACTAACAAGAAGTAGCAGAATTTATTTTGAGGTGTAATTTTTGCTATGTAAATGCTGTGTGTTACAAGTATCATATAAATTGACAACTTTGTATAAAAAAATATGTTTTCATTTTCTTTCCACATTTTACAAACACTTGTGGAAAAAAATGAACCATTCAAAAAACTCATTATGCCTTTTAGAATATATTTTGGGGTGTTTGTTTTCAAAAATTGGGTAATTTTATGAGTAATTCCATTGTCCAGGTGCTCCAGGGCCTTCAAAAGTGTAATAGGTCCTTAAGAAATGTTATGTGTAATTTATGTTCCTAGAACGCCTGACGGTGCTCTGTGCATGTTGGATCTCTCTAATTTCAACAACAGTTTTGATCTTTTTTCACTTGGTCCCGCAGCTTTTCAGGGCTTTCAGAGAAGGCCGAACTTCATCCAATCAACCTACAATGGGAAAAGTCAAACTCAAGGAACAGAAAAGCTCCGGAAGGACACGCCAAGGAGGTGACCTGAGGCAATTTTTCACTCGCTCAGCAGCCATGGCCCATCGCCAGCCAGGCTCCAAGATACAGTCGTCCCCTCCATCCCCCACACGCTCCGATTCAGCCATGGATACCCAGGTGAGCTACCGCTCCAGACATACCTCACCAGAGGGCTCCGACCGCCCTCTTAGGCATTCTAGGTGCCACTCTAATGCCTCCCTGGGCACTGGAGAAGGATGGGACATAGAAGCCCAAATGGAATCTCTACACAGTTATATCAGATCTCTTCCCACCAAAACTGACTTTAAGCATTATGTTAAGAGAATTGAAAAGAATTACAAACAAGAGATCTCTGAGCTTAAAAGAGACATTGGAGCCCCTTTTGATGACATAGAAGCTACTACTGATGGTCTCCATGCCTCTGTACAATCCCATAAAGAAATCCTTAACATCCATACTGTGATGTTGCAACAACTATCCAACCAACAAGACGATATCAAAAATCGTAATCGTCGCCATAATATCCACATCCATGGTATCCCTGAGTTGGTGGAACCAAAAGATCTAGCCGCAGCTGTGGTGACCATCTTTAATCAGATCTTGCAACAACCCAAGGAAACTGAGATTGAACTAGACTGGGTCCACAGGACCTCAGGGACCAAAAATTCTGACCCCGCCTTTATCAGAGATACCCTGTGTAGAGTCCATTTTTTGAAAATCAAAGATTCAATTATGCATGCTACCAGCACCCAGGACACCATCCTTTTCAATGAGACTCCGGTGATGCTCCTTCCGGACCTCTCATGCCAAACCCTAGCAATGCAGAAAGCATTAAAAAAATTGACACAACTTCTGCAGCCCCACCATATAAAATACCAGTGGAGCTTTCCCTTTCATCTCAGAGTCTGTAATGAGGGAAAGACAGCCATTTTCCACACTTTAGGAGATTTATCAACATTCCTGAGCACCCTGGAACTTCCACAGGTCTCCCTGCCAGACTGGCCATTCAAACTGGCCAACCCCGGCCTTCCGTTTTTGCCTTCATGGCAATCCCAAAGTTGTAAATGCAGACCAATGTTACCATCTCATAAGGACCCCAATGACTGAATAGACCCTGGACCTATTTGTCTGCTTACCTCAATTTGATACCGCTGGTCTTCCCTAGGAGCAGTGTGGACTTTTGTTACCTTTTTTGTCCTGTTGGATCTCCCCCACCCGATGAGAGATTGTGATTTTGATTACACATGTTATCCTTACCCCAAGTTCTACACATTAACTTTTTTCCATGGTTTTATTTTTTCATTTTGCCATTTAGAATGGACAACATCAAGCTTAGACCCTGTTGGAGTTTGGCGTCCCACCCCATGGTACTAGTTACACACAACATTCCAGTGGGCTATTACCCCTTTCTGTCACACAGCCTCTACCTTGTCAGATCCACATGACTCCTGAATTCCTTCCCTTAAGAAACGAAGATATGATCATATACCATCTAGATTGTTCTCATTACCCAATTCACAGTTTGGCTTAGCTACCATTTTGCAATAGAAATTTGCCTTGTGGAGCGGGGTCCCGGGGTTGCTCTATGTGACCTCCTCGGACCCCCTTTAGGATACTATAGTGCCCTTAAGGCACGATTTATTGTGTTAAAATGTTTTGCCTTTCTCAGTGTTGTATGCTGTTTTTTTCTGATACTTTGAAGCCACCTAGTGGCCATTTTATTTACCTGATCTTCAAGTATTTTTTGGTCTCGGTCTTCATCACTACTACTCATGACACCTACTACAGCTATATTTGTTAGAATATTGGTGGCTGAGACCCGTGTATACCATTCTTACTCTTATTTTCTCTTTCTTCCTAATCTCTCCTTCCCTCTCTCCTTTCTTTCTCTACTCCTCTGTATTTCCTCTTTTCCCTGGTCTGCTGGATTGTTTGTGTTAGCAGAATGCCTATGCCCTAGATACCATCCATTGTGTTTCATTCTATACTATCACCTTTCCTATGGCATCCATTTGTCCAATTAATTTAGCTTCCTATAAATGTAGGGGTTTTAATACTCACGAGAAGCAGAGCCAGATATACCATTTTCATAAATTAAGGTCTAGTATTCTGATGCTACAGGAGACCCATTTCCACACTGGTGCGGTCTCTAACATGTGGAATAGATACTACCACAAGTGGTTTCGTAGCCCCAATCCACATCCAAAACAAAAGGAGTGTCCATTGCCTACCATAAAACATTCAAACCGGAGGTATTAGACTCTCTTGCTGATGAGTCAGGGAGGTTCATATTTCTTAAACTTGTGTTGCCATGGCCAAGTTTTAGTGACTTTATGTGCCATAATATATAGCCAGACTTCCCCCTTCCCCCTTTATTGATATGTAAATAGAGCAGTTGGACTGCTAGGTAGGAAGTTCTCTGCAGGAAGTGTGTATATACAGGAAGTTGGTGTGAGGGGCTTGGGGTCTATGCAAAGCCACATGGGAGCAGACAAAGGAGTTGAGTTTAGAAGGACGATGAAGCAAGACGTGTGCTGGAAGCTGGAGAACTTTGGAGCCATTTTGATTTGGACTGAGAAAAGAAGGACATTACATCTTGACCCCTAAGTTAACTTGTTTAGTTTACTTATTATGCATGTTGTAGGCATATTTTTGTAAGCTATGTGTTATTGTGTATCCTAACTGTTTTGTATGAGCAGATTTTTCTGTTTAGTAAAAGCATTGATACACTACAGAAATCTAAACTTCCTTGGTTTGACCGCAAGTAACCTTTGCTAGATAAACGCAGGCAAAACAAAACTGAAACTAAACAACTTTCTTTTCACAGTGGCAAACGTCCCTAACGTTGATCAAGCGAAGTTCCTCTCTACCACTCTTACCAGACTACTCTCCTTTGGGGGTCCCTGTTTCATTGTTGGGGGGGACTTCAATGTGGCCTTCTATCTGCCTGCAGACACCTCAGCTGGTAAGTCCTCTGTTCCAGCATCCTCCTTAACATGCGTTAAATCCTTACTTCAGAATGCACACCTTGTAGATGCCTGGCGTGTGCAGCATCCTGGAGAGAGTGATTATACTTACTTTTAGTTACTTTTCCATAGCTCACAACTCCTACTAGACTACTTTTTGAACTCACAATCCCTACTAGACTCCCCTTTACAGTCCTCTATAGGACACATACTCTGGTCTGATCACGCCCCGGTTCTCCTATCCCTAGCCCGTCCACCTAGATCTCATATGGGAGCATCTTGGAGACTTAATGGCAACCTCTGTGTGCATAGCAGAGGTCTCTAAGGTGGTTCAGAATTTTATAGCTGACCACTCTTCAGACACTACCTGTGCTGGGATTAAGGCTTTTGCAGCATTGAGTAAGTGTGGAGTAATGGATTTCTTATATACACCGGCCGGTTCATTTGTGCAATGGAAAAGGACCTCCCATGGGTCGAACGCAACAGGAGGGTATGTAATCGAGTTTGTCAGGATGGCAGACCACTCTTCAGACACTACCACACCCCTCATACAGATTTAAAATGCATAATACGGGCGTCCTCATTCAGCATGGGTCTAGATTGAAAAAAATTAGAACGGACGAAATACATAGACTGTTATCCTGAATTTCTGAATTTGAACCGCTTTATAAATGGGACCTGGCTCCATCCACCTTTGTAGAATTGTCCAACGGCCATCAAGACCTACTCCAGATCCTAGACTCCCACTCCCTGATTGCACGAGATAGGGCACGCGCTCACCATTACTCATTAACTAATAAATCGTAGACCTCCTTGCCACTCTATCCCCTTCATAATTCGACCCAACCAAGACAAGATTCATTTTTTTTTGTTTAATATGTGTTTATTGAATAATAAAAGGTTCATAAGAAAAACAGTGTATACAGTGAAATGTGAAACCTCTTATGCTAATCAAGAATAAAATAGAATCGGATATAGAAAGTATATAGTAAGTATAACATAGTAGTTCCTCAAGGAGTACTATTACTCATGGAAGAAGAAAGGATAGAAAGTGATGAAAAAGAAAAGAAATTGGAGAAGAGTAGAAGTGAGAGAAACAGAAGGAAGAGAAGAGAAAAGGGGGTTGCTGACGGGGTGAGGCGGTATTGGTAAAGTTAGATAACACAAAACATTTCATTTCTAAACAAGTGGTGGTCAGGTAAAATGTACATTCCTATCTTCGACACAGCCAAAATAAGAGACCTCAATTACATTTATATTTATATCTGGGGGTGGGAAAACACAGTTAAACAGTTAAACTGTTATCTGCTAAGTAGTGACCATTAGAGTGTCAACTGGAGAAGCCTGCATAATGTCCTTGTATTTAGAGGTAGTGGTAAACTCTCTCCAGGAGGACCATGTTGTGTAATGTCTTTTGTTTTCGCCTCTAGCAGAAAGGGTCAGCTCCTCCTTGAGGTGCATCTCTCCCACTTTCTGTAACCAGGATTTTAAAGAGGGTATGTTTTGTTGACCCCATTGTGCTGGGATTAAGGCTTTTGCAGCATTGAGTAAGTGTGGAGTAATGGATTTCTTATATACACCGGTCGGTTCATTTGTGCAATGGAAAAGGACCTCCCATGGGTCGAACGCAACAGGAGGGTATGTAATCGAGTTTGTCAGGATGTCAGACCAGAAAGGCCGGATGGCAGGGCAATTCCACCAGATATGTGCATGAGTAGCTATGCCCCCACAATTCCTCCCACACAATGGGGAACTGGTAGGGAACATGGAGTGTAGCTTACTCGGGGTGTAGTGCCATCTGGTGAGCAACTTATTGTTCACTTCTGACATATTGGAGGACATTGAAGACATATGTGTGAGTCTTAAGATTTTGTCCTTTTGATAGTCTGTCACTTGAGACTGGAGGTCCTTTTCCCATTTGGAGAGGAAGTCCGGGTGTTGGTAGAGTTGTGCTTCAAGGAGGGCTTTATATGATTGAGAAACACAATGGGTAGGCGGATCTGTGTGGTTAAATAAAGCTTCGATTGGAGTAAGTTCCTGTAGAGTTCGAAGAGGCTGCGGTAATGTTTTGATGAAGCCTTGAAGCTGGTGATGACGCCATCGGTCCATATACGTTATGTGGCTGGCCTCCATCAGGTCTGTAAGAGGTCTAAGAGACCTAGCTTGTAGCATTTGGTGCAGTCGCAGTGGAGGTTACAAGGGCCAATGGCTGAAGCCTCTATTCAGTGCTCCTGGGAGAAAGTAGTTTTGATTCAACAGGGGCATTAGGGGGGAGTTGTAACTCCAACCGTGCTGTTTGTGGAGGTAGTCCCAAATATCCAAGGTGGACTTTGTAATTGGGGAGGTGTTAGGGGAGAGGGATCTTGTTTGTCTGGGGATCCAAGGCATTATATCCAAGTTCGTGTCTGATAAGGAATGTTCCACTTGGACCCATAACTTGGAGGCCTTAGCGTAGGTCCAGTCTATGACTCGAGAGATTGCAATGGCGTGGTAATATTGCTGAAAGTTCGGTAGACCTAGCCTCCCTTTATGTTTGGGGCGGCAAAGAAGGGACCTGGCCAGTCTAGGGCGTTTGTTATTCCAAACAAAGCCTGATATTAAGCGTTGTAAAATCGAGAAGAACCCCACAGGCACACACAATGGCAGCATTTGGAGGATATAAAGGACCCGGGGCAGGATATTCATTTTTACCACTTGTATTTTACCAAGCCAGGAGTGGGCTAGGGAGGACCAGTGCCTAAGATCTGTTCTTATGCTGTTTGGTAGGGGTATGTAATTATATTGAAAGAGGGACTTTATATGAGGAGTGAGATAGATTCCTAGGTATTTGAGCCGCTTAGGTTGCCACTGAAAGGAGAAAAGGGGTTGTAATTGTGAAGCTTCTGAGTGGGGGATGTTGATGTTAAGGATTTCGGATTTAGATAGGTTTTTTTTTTAAATTGGACAAATTTTGAAAGGAGTGAAAAGCTGACATTAAATTCGGTAAAGATATCCTCGGGTGTTGCACTAGAAAGAGTATGTTGTCTGCGTAAGCCGCATATTTGTGTTCTCTAGGTCCTATCCTAATTCCCCGTATACTCTCATTCTCTCTAATGGTGGCCAGGAAGGGTTCAAGTGAGATGGCAAATAGGAGTGGAGAAAGCGAAAACCCCTGCCTGGTCCCATTATGGAGAGTAAAGGGGTCGCTAAAGAAGCCGTTAATCTTTAACCGCGCAGAGGGATTATTATAGAGTGAAAATTTTCGTAACAACATTCTGGGGCCCAGGCCAAGGAATTTGAGGGTCGTCCTGAGGTACTCCCAGTCCACCCTGTCAAACGCTTTTTCCTCATCTGTTGAAAGGAGAAGGGTGGGCTGGGAGCGCCTGCCGACGAAGTGTATGAGTGAGAGGACACGCAGGGAGTTATCTCTACCCTCCTACTGTGGGATAAACCCTGTCTGCTCCGGCGAGACCCATTTCGGGATCAGTGGCAAGGGTCTATCGGCCAACACCTTAGCAAAAAGCTTAATGACAACGTTGAGTAGCGAGATAGGCCGATAGCTCCCACATACTGTTGGATCTTTTCTTTTACTTGGGGATCACTGATATATGAGCAGAGAGGGCTTGGGGACGAAAACCATCGGTGTTTGAAATCGAGTTAGCGTAGGTGACTAAGTGCGGTAGTAGGACAGCTTCAAATGTTTTGTGGTAAAACACTGTGTACCCGTCTGGGCCCGGACTTTGCCCACAGGAGTATTTTTTAAAGCCTTCTGAAATTCTTCTAATGTGAAGTCTGTTTCTAGGAACTCAAGAGCGTCCCGCTGGCGTTTTGGGAGATGAGCCTTCTTCAGAAAAGAGAGAATGTGTGCTCTCCTCTCCTCCTGTGGATGAGAAGGGAGGTCATTGGTCACATTGTATAGTTCCGCATAGAACGCTCTGAAGACCTCAGCAATGTTTTTAGAGTGGAAGACTAATTCTCCCGAGGGGAATTTAATTTTCGGGGATAAAAGAGGCAGTTTTCTGGTCTTTCAGGGAGCGCGCAAGCTGTCTGCTGGGTTTATCACCCCACTCGTATCATTTTTGGGAGACCCTACAGAATGTGCGTGCTGTGTCTCGATCTAGTAAATTTTTGAACTCTCCTCTTTTAAGTGTTAGGGCCTCTAAATGGGTCAAGTGCCGGGAAAGGTTGTGTTGCTTATCCAAGGCAGCGAGTTGGGCAAGAGTATCCTTAAGTTGTCGTTCATGCTCCCTCTTCCTCCTCGCACCCAACTCGACCAGCTGTCCCCTCATCGTCGCCTTATGTGACTCCCATAGCAAGGAAGGGGGGATGTGCGGCGTGGAATTCTCCCTAAAGAACTGCGAGATGGAGGAAGACATGTCACGATGTCAATCGGGTTAGATATAAGATTGTCATTCAGCTTCCAGTTATTAGTGCGAGGAGGAAGGGAGGGGATGTCAAAAGTGGCCGACACAGGTGCATGGTCCGAAATCGCCGCCGTGCCAATAGATGCAGTCAGTAATGAGGGGAGGTGGAAGTGGTCTATCAAGATGTTATCGATTCTTGAATAGGAACCGTGTGTCTTAAAATAGTGGGAATAATCCCTACCTCTGGGGTGGGTAATGCACCAGACATCCATCGACTGGAGGTCTGAGAGTTTCTTTTTAACCCTAGTTATTTGCTTAAATGAGATATTTGAATGTCCAAGAGAAGTGTCGATGAGGGGGTCCAGGGGCAAGTTCAGGTCCCCAGCAAGTATAATTAATCCCTTTGCAAAGGCGGCTAGTTGCATTAGGATCTGGGAGAGAAATTTTGGTTGGTTATGATTTGGGGCATAGATATTGGCTAATGTCCATTGTTTGGTACCTATGAAGCCCCTCAGGAAGAGAAAGCGAATTAGATTATCTGCCCACATCTCCTCCAGCTGGAAGGGCACGCCTGACCAAATCCTATAGCCACACCTTTGCTTTTATTAGTGTCTGAAAGACTGTAGTACCACTGGGGGAAATGCGGGGAGAATATTTTTACAGAGGTGGTATGCGTTAGGTGTGTTTCTTGTAGACATGCAATTGAGCACGAGGCCTGTCTCAATTCTCTTAAGACTTGATGTCTCTTAGCTGCATGATTAAGGCCTCTAACATTGTAGGAGATCACCTTTATAGTGGTCATTTGACTGGTCGGGTGCGCGCCTCCCCCACCTTTACCTCACCTCCCCAGCATAGAGATAGAGGGAAGGGAGAAAGAAAAGGGAAAAAGGGAAGAGGAAAGATGAGAGGGAAAACAATATAATGGTTATAGAAATAAAAATAACAAGTCGGTAAATCACAGCAAGTAGGAGTTTCGTGTAATTCACGCATGAATTTGCGGTGATCCCAAAGGGGAAGGGGGGAGGAGACCGACCGTATCGAGCGCACCCTGCACTTGGCCGGGCACGGTCGAAGGCAGTTCCCCTCCACCCTCCCCACAGGAAGGGGGGCCGGTGTGACCTCATGCAATAATTGCGAAACTAGATCAGCAGCGAGCGCCCACCACCGACCTGAACATTAAGCATAATAACGAATATTAACCGAACCCAACAATAACAGTGTCCTTTAATACCGGGGGAGAACTCAGCCTCTAAGAAGAATAAGCATAATGTCATCATCCAAATCAGTGTGGTTAGGACTCGGGGAGAACATTAGGATTGAGGGATGAAGTCATTAGGCATAATATGGGAGACACGCTTACAGAAAATACTTGTGCCAATATCGGCCAATGAACTGCTGAAAGTTAGTTACGTGCTAATGCCGGACAGCAGAAGACAAGGTATGTATGGCGTTTCTCACCCATTTTTCTTCGAGGAGCTTGCAGTGGTTGTGACTTTCCTCTTTGATGGAGTTTTTTACCATTGTGCCACCAAAGTGGACTTGAAGACCGGAATGGGATCTTGCCAACCGTTAAGCTCCAACTGGTGTATGTTCAGCTCTTGCAGGAACGCAGGGAGGTCCTCTGGGAACCTCAGTGTTGAGAAGTGTCCTGACTTAGTTGCAATCAGGCATGCCGGGAATCCCCAGCGACAGGAAATCCCTTCAGACTGCAGGCGGTCATGTAACGGTTTAAGGGCCCTGCGTCTGTCCAAGGTTGTTTTAGAGAGGTCAGGAAATATGTGAAGCTTTGCCCCATCGAAGTCTATGTCTTGCATAGTACACAGCTTGATCACCAGCATTCTTGTTTTCAAAATAGTGAAGACGACATATGACATAACGGGGGAATTCTGAAGCGAGGTTTCGCGGTCTCAGTGCTCGATGTATCCGATCGAATCTCAGGGAATCAGTGGCCGCTCTGCAGAGGATCATGTTGAGTACTCCGCGAATGGTGGCCTCTAAGTCGCAATCCCTGGTGGCCTCAGGGAGGCCTCTGATACGCAGATTGTTCCTGCCGCTGCGGTTCTCGAGATCCTCAAGCCTATAGAGGTTGGCGCGGTGTGCCAGGGCCAGCTGCTTCACTGTACCTTGCAGCTCTATCGCACGTCTCCTGACGCTGCTCTGTATCTTCAACCCTGGAGAGTAGGTGCGACATGTCCATTCGTACCGAGGTAATTTCCTTTTTGATCGAATGTTCCAAGCTGTGGAACATACCCGCAAGTTCTTTCTTGATTCCGCTTAGGAGAGATGTCGTTTCCGAATCAGCAGGGGATCCCGGGTCCTCCATAGCTTTGGAGCTGCAGGATGAGGCAGGGGAGCTTTATCTCAGTGAAGCGAGTGAGGCCGGGGATTCCGCTGACCTCGAGGCTCTGGCCTGCGCGCCGCGTGTTCGCGGGCTGCCGATTTCCGCGGCTAGGAACTTTCTAATGGATCCCAAAGTGGAGGAGTTGGTCACAGGTCTCTTCCTGGATCTCTGACCGTGTCTGGAGCGGGGAATGGTGTTCTTAGCGGCCATCGTTGAGGCTAGATTCGGGTCGGTGAGGACGGAGCGCTCCCTATGCACGTCTGCTCAGCTCCATGTTCAGGACACACCCCCAAGACAAGATTCATCACACCAGCGGCATAGCTGCCTCCTTCCAACAATATTATACTAATCTGTATAACTTATCCCCTTTGCCCACACATAACCCTACCTCTTCCCACATAGACACCTTGCAGGACTATATTGACAAGACGGCACTTTCAGAAATTGATACCCAAGACTCTGAAAACTTGGATAAACCCCTCTCTGTTACCGAAATTTTGGGAGCGATCAAAGACCTAAATTTAGGTAAATGTCCCGGCCCGGACAGCTACACCCCTAGGTTTTATAAAACCTTTGCACCCCTCCTGGCATCGCTCTTAACACGGGCATTTAACTCCATAGACAATGCTATTCTACCCTCCAAAGGACTTGTATCCGCTAATGTCTCTGTCCTCTTGAAACCAGGTAAAGATCCCTCTCAGTGTGGCAGTTACCGCCAGATATCTCTTCTAAATATAGGTATAACATTTTTTGCAAAAGTCCTAGCCAACCGCATATCCCCCCCTACTGCCCAAAGTCCCTGGTCATGAGGCCAGAGATAATATGACCAAAACAATTAGAGCCTATGCACGCACGCACACCTGTGTTTCCCGCCAACGAGGGAGAGAGAAAGGCCTGTCGAGTCCCCTGAGATAAGGGGAAAATTATTTTCCTTTCTTTCCTGAAGAAATGGGTATAGACCTGTGAAACGCGTTGAATGTGGATACCTCATTTCTACTTCTTTATTTACAATAAAATAGTCTCTATTTGCATATGCTGTATGGATTGCTGCGGCATTGAGTTCTGACATCCCTGACCTGGTTGAATGTGGCATCGGTGCCAAATAAACATAACCCTCAAAAATGGGATTTTTATAGGCACAAAACAAAGGGTTTGTAATATAAAATTCAACATGTATTGTTTGTAAAAAATTTGACAATTTATTCATTTAAAAAAGACAAACGTGAACAACATTATAAACAGATATATAATGTGCTGTATACAGTAATTAGAACCCAGTTATACACAAGACCAAATGCATTTCGGTGCTGATCACCTTCATCAGAGGTATAGACTTGAACATAACAACACGGTCTGATCTTTAAGGGATACAAAAAGAAGATGTGAGATTGAAACTGCATACAAACTGGTAATTATAAGCCTTGTATATATAATTTTCGTTGCTAACGTACCAAAATGTAACTCAAAAAGTATCAATAAAAATTAATTTTGAAATTAATTACGGATGCGTCCCACACAACCCCGGTTGCTCCCCAACTGAGCCCCAACGTATTGTCCACAGGAGCTCTTGGCGTCACCCTGGTGGGGGAGGAGCTGAAGGAGGCAACGGTTGGCACACAAAAGAGTAAACTGAGTAAAAAAGAGGAAGGGTATGTATATTATATCAAAAATTATAATAATAATATATTGGGTAAAGGAAACAAATCCTACTTATATTGAGTCAAATACCTTAAAATGAATACAAAATTTGTAACGATTAATGTGCAGGGATATGGCGTAGAGACTGGGGGATAGTATTGTTTTCTTATGCAAGGAAATATATAGACAGTGCGATATACTGAAAGAGAGGCAGAAAAAAAACAAAAAAACAAAAAAAACCCATAATGCTAATATATGGGTAAATATACCATATATTAGAAAGGCATCTATCTCAAAAAAGAGTGATTACCTACCAATAGATTTCATCAGGCAACAGCCATAAGTGTATATGAGGCTTGTCTAGAGGTCCTAAAAATCAGGATATCCTGAAGGTACTGCAATATAAGCAAATGGGACAATAGAGTCCATATGTCAAAATGCCTGCATAAAAAACCAAGTACGGTATATGTAAAGGTCAGCTAAATACCTTGCTGGAAAGAAATCTCCATGCACAGTGCTGTTCGTCGTCCTGCATGCCAATGGCAGAGTCAGGTGACTGAGAGAGTTATAAAGGCTATGTAATTAGCCGATAATTGCTCACAGACCAGAACCTGATCCTAGGGCCAACACAGTCCCACCCCTTGGGTGATGCCGTAGTGGAACTCCCAGCTGGGTGGTGGGGGGCATCACACACCGCGCCGGAAGTGACACTACTGGTCATCCAGCTGCCGACGCAGAATCCCTCCCGGAACGCAAGCAGGAAGTGGGCAGTGTCAAAGCCATGACAGAGAACCACTAGGTGGAAATCCTGGAGGTAGAGACTGGGGCAGTCTGCATGTGTGCCCGTGGGGCAATGCAGTTCCATGGGAGGGAAAAAGGCCACCTAAGCCAGAGGCAGGTGGCCTGGGTGCGCCAGACGGACGCAAAACGGAGTGGACAGTGCGGGACAACCAACCACTTCCACTTCATGGGCAATAGCACCACCCACCATGTGGAGGCGGAATCTAATGTACCAAATAAAAAGAAAATTAAAAAATTGGTCAAAGGAAGAACCTATATATAATATAAAGGCCTAACAAAACAGGCAAAAAACAGTTGTACAGTAGCGATCAATCATCACATACATCTAGAGTATCTATTTTGAAAGATTATACAAGTTATTTATTGTCTTAAATCAACAATCACATGAAAGAAGTTAGATATTGCACAATAGAAAAAAAAAAAATAGGGAAGGGGGATTGATTATGAATTACTGTTCCCAGCACCTTGATACAAATGTGGCATCGGTGGGACACGTTTGTCTCCATTTCTCCTGAGGGGCCCTGGCTGGGTTAGGCCAACCACTTTAGATGCTTACCAGAGTTAAGCTGGATTAATCTCACTGGTGGAGGCACTTTTTGTGAGGAGGGAAGCACTGGGTGTGTTCCATGTTATTTCATCATCATCTGGATCACCGCTATATACAGGGAGTGCAGAATTATTAGGCAAGTTGTATTTTTGAGGAATAATTTTATTATTGAACAACAACCATGTTCTCAATGATTCCAAAAACTCATTAATATCAATTTCTTTCCACCGATATAACCAGTGACTAAACAAAAACAAAACAAAAACTTACAGTCTTTACATATAAACACTTAAAACTCTACAATATAACCAAAGTGACGACTTTTATTTATTAACTTTACCCATATATAAACAAAAAACAATTCAACGGATTATTAATACGTGTCATTATCAGTGGACGTGTGTGTCTATAGGAGGATTTTATCGATGTTGATTTTTGTTTGATTTTTGATGAAGGTTTTTATAAGTCGAAACTATAATTACTCAAAAACCTTAGTAACTCTTGTACCAACAACAAGTTATTATTTTAATAAGGAGTTTTTAT
>BLSH010271813.1:440337-468135 GCA_018402905.1 Glandirana rugosa | reverse complement strand
CGTTTACGGATGATGAGAATTAATTTCTGGGGTTTTTATTTTTTTTTTATTTTTTACTAGTAATGGAGGCGATCTGCGATTTTTAGCGGTACTGTGATATTGCAGCGGACATGTCGGACATTTTTGACACTTTTTTGGGACCAATGACATTTATTCAGCGATCAGAAATTTAAATGTCCACTGATTACTGTATAAATGTCATTGGCAGTGAAGGGGTTAACCTGGGGGGGAGAGCTAGGGGTTAACTGTGTTCCCTGGGTGTGTTCTTACTGGGGGGGGGGCTGGGCTACCATGGGCATGAGAGATCTAACTGATCCCAGTGACAAGGATCAGTAGATCACCCTTGCCTGCACTGTCAGAATGGGGAACCGCCGTGTTTACATCGCGGCTCGCCGGCGGACATCGGGTCCGCCCGTGGCCGCGGGCACACTCCTCAGGAGTGCGGTGGGCGCGCGCCCCCTAGTGGCTATTTGCAGATTGCCATCTTTTTATGGCGATTCGCGCACAGCTACCACAATGCCGCCATGAAAACACGGCAGGCGGTCGGGAAGTGGTTAAAGGGTAACTCCACTTTCGTGGGAGAAAAAAAAAGAGCAAATAATAAAAAAATAATATCATGTGTACAATTGCGATGCAAGTCATATTGTAATTGAATGTTATTAAAAATTACCTTTCCTTTTCAATCTGCAGCCACTGTAATTTTCTATAAATGCAGTGCAATATGGCTACCTGGAGTTGTTCTGTACACAGAATGTGTACTACACAATATATATCAGCGCCTATCTATGTGTAAATATCATTACTGTAAAAACAATATGAGTGTGTATAAATTAATTCCTGTGAAAATTAATAATTATAATAAAGTAAATCATCAAAAGGGGGCTGCTGTACCTCAGGTCATAAACCTGCTTGACAATGAGAATGGAAATATCAGCGCCAACCCCAAACAAAAGTCCAATCAGACTATAAATTAACAAAGTTCAAATAGTGCAAAAACGGTGCTCCAAATGAAGTGCTCTTCAGTGCTCGACATAGACATTCCAGTGAACAATAAGGTGACGTGACTGGTGACCCCCTATAATGCCCACACTCACCAGATGATATGGACCCACTGCTTTTCAGTCAGTGGGTCAAACAGGCTGAAGGGGGCTTGTAATCCAATCCAAACGAGACCACAATGGAAAATCCAAATTCCAAGGCACTCAAAGGAAATAAAAACAATCCATAGTGCAGACTGCTGAACAACGTTTATTTGCGCAAATATAAAATCTACTTACAAAATCAATCGGTAAAACAAGCATCGGATAAAACGTTCCCGTGGGTTCGTATGGCGTGCGTTCCACCCGGCAACCACGCTGCTGGAAGTGACGTCAGTGACCGTGACAGACCCGGAAGTGACGTCAACGCGTTTCGCTCGTCAAAGGAGCGTCATCACGGACGATCTTCCTGTCTGTCGCTTACACCATATATCTCCAATAGTCCCACCCACAGGTCCGAACGGTCCAGTGGGAACGGACCACTAAGACAACTTCCATGGGACCGTCACGGACAATTAAACACGCCTACCACCATCTAGTGGTAGCCCGTCAGAATGCACCCACCAACCCTTATTAAAAAATGATGCCCCGTGATCAACACAGAGTCCTATGGGGCTTGACCCCACTCAGTGCACTCAGACCTCCCAGTGCACCAATAGGGCCCGCACCACACTCCGGTATGATCAGTGAATGTCAATTAAAACAATTAAAATAAATTAAGAAATAGATACATAACATATATTATAAAATACATATATGAAAAAGCACATACAGCATCTAGCCAGTAATATGAATGAATTGTAAATAAATTGTGGTTTCAATATTGTCTCATGAATGCCCACTCACATATAACATATGGGCAATTTAGCAAAATATTGTGAGGATAAATTAGCAAAATAAATATTACTATCAAGAGCCAAAACTATCATAGATCAGCAAATCAACAAAACATGACAATTACCAGTTTGAGAGGAAACAATTGACATCAAGATCCACATTCAAACCCAGCGGAACCAAAGTCCGCATTCTGTGGATCCACTGGGATTCATTCTGGATTGTTTTTATTTCCTTTGAGTGCCTTGGAATTTGGATTTTCCATTGTGGTCTCGTTTGGATTGGATTACAAGCCCCCTTCAGCCTGTTTGACCCACTGAATGAAAAGCAGTGGGTCCGCATCATCTGGTGAGTGCGGGCATTATAGGGGGTCACCAGTCACGTCACCTTATTGTTCACTGGAATGTCTATGTCGAGCACTGAAGAGCACTTCATTTGGAGCACCGTTTTTGCACTATTTGAACTTTGTTAATTTATAGTCTGATTGGACTTTTGTTTGGGGTTGGCGCTGATATTTACATTCTCACAGAATGTGTACTGACCACTCCCAAGAAACATGATTTCCTGCTAGTGTGATTGCATAGCCAATTTTCCCAGAAGTTTGACTAAGATACAAGTCAGATTTTAGGCATCCCCTGCAACAAAAATGTAATTTTTGGTGAGATACTTCCAATAGGAACACGTCTAAAGGGATTCGGGCCCAGCAGATTTCCTCATTAGTGATCTGCAGCTGCACACCTGATTGATAATTATGAATACACTCCCATTAGACCTACTCAGCACAGAAAAACAAACCGTGATTTCTTCAGAATAACAAAAGATGGGAATCTGCAACAAAGGTTGTTATAATCCTTGCAATGCACATAGATCACCCAGGGGGGAATGTTTTTTTCTTAACAAAAGTGGAGTTGCGCTTTAACCAGTTCCACACTGCCTACTGTCTATTATCGGCGACAGTGTGGATGCTGGCTGCGAATCGCCGTAAAAAGGCGGCGATCTGCAAATGGCCGCTAGGGGGCGCGCGCGCACCTGCCGCACTCCTGAGGAGTGTGCCCGCGGCTCGGGCGGACCCGATGTCCGCCGGCGAGCCGCGATAAGGGGCCACAGGCAAAGAGCGGGGAACCGCTGATGTAAACACGGCAGTTCCCCGCTCTGTTAGTGGGGGCATGGGAGATCTACTGACCCCTGTCACTGGGATCAGTTAGATCTCTCATGCCCATAGTAGCCCAACCCCCCCCACAGTAAGAACACACCCAGGGAACACAGCTAACCCCTAGATCTCCCCCTGCAGGTTGACCCCTTCACTGCCAATGACATTTACACAGTAATCAGTGGACATTTAAATTTCTGATCGCTGTATAAATGTCATTGGTCCCAAAAAAGTGTCAAAAATGTCCAACATGTCCGCTGCAATATCTCAGTACCGCTAAAAATCGCAGATCACGGGGAGTGCGCATGCGCCGGAGTCCCAACAAGACGTGTTAGCCAGGAGCTCCGTACCGCTCCAGCCGCCCGCCGACATCGATCATCCAGGACAAGCGCAACCGACATCCTCCATCCCCACAAAGCTCCTGCCACACCGGGACTCCTAGATCCATGCAGGTGGATCGACCTAAAAAGGAGGTAATCCGCAGACTTCAATTCGGCTTGCAGGCCTCGGCTCCTCCTAAGATGGCCGCCGCATCAGCCCAGCAGAATGGCATGGAGAACTCTGAATCTATTGCAGATCCTCAGTCTGCTTCTCAGGAATCATGCAGACCACCAGCTACACCTGTGAGTAACCTACATGCCCTGAACATTTCCCCAGCTTCCACAGAATCTTTATTAAGGAGATCCATGGAGGAAATGATGCAATCACCACTGCATACCCCTCTGCCTAATAGCCCACTAGCCCTCTCCACAATCTCCTCACCGCCATTGCACACTCATGGGGGCCCCTCTGACATGGCAATTCTCCTCTCTAAGTTCTCAGACATGCTGGCCACAGGTCTGACACAACAAGTAGCCCAAATCACAGCCACGATTAAAGCTGATCTTCAAAGCCTGGGATCCAGAATTGATACCCTAGAACAAGCTATTGACACCACAGTGGCTTGGGCGAACCAAAACACTTCATGTATACAATCCCTCCAGGATCAGTTAGACACTGCTCTCACTAAAATTGAGGACTTGGAGAACCGACACAGAAGATACAACTTCCGCATTAGGGGGATCCCCGAATCATTCAAGGACTCCCCAGGAGTGGTCAGAGCCCTCATTAAAGACCTACTTCCTGGGATCCCAGATCACAAATTAGAACTTGACAGGGCCCACAGAGCCCTTACTCCACCCCGCCAGGATGGTCTCCCTAGGGATATCATCGTCAAGCCCCATTTTTATTCTATAAAAGAAGAAATCCTCAAGAAATCCCAGGATTCAGAAAAGCTAATCTTTCAGTGCCATCCCTTCCAACTGTTTTCAGATCTCTTGCCCACAACCATCCAGAAAAGGAGGTCCTTGAAACCCCTCCTGGCAATTCTCTCACAAAAAGAAATTAAATATAAATGGGCGTTCCCATTTCGCTTGTCATTCCAGTACCGGAATACATTTTTTTGCTTTTCAAGCTTCCATGAAGGCGAGCGCCTTCTGCTCCAATTGGGCTTTATTACCCAAGAACTACCCTCATCTGATGGCCTTAACCGCTCCGGATCCTCTAAAAGACCCCCGCCAGGAAGCCCCCTCACGCCAATCTGGAACAAACAACAAGCCAAGAGGCAACGAGACCAAATTCCCTCCAGATGAACTTCATTCCCTCATACCACTATGAGGTCTTCTCTCCACTGGACTTTAGAGGCATCAGTCCCCAGGGGGTTCAGACCCTTCAGCCCCTTTTGATTTAAGGACCTCCCACGGGAACTTCTAGGAGATTCTTGCTTATCCCTCGGGATGAAATCTGCAACATCTCCTTACACTCAATAAGAACTTTCTAGAGTTCCTAGGTTCCTAGGGACCAGGTTTGTCCACAGCTTACTGTCCCTAGATTTACCCCTTTCAATTGATAGGCTGACACCTCAGTAAACAAGTACAAGCTTGTGCAGAACTTTGCTGGCTCTAATAAGTTGGATCTTTGTACTTTTATGGGCTATTTTATGTGTTTTTTTTTCTAGATGCCTTGTTTTTCCCTTTTTTTTTTTTTTTTTTTTTGGTATGCTGGTTGCAAAATCCTATCATTGTTTGGAAGGCCACCGGTCAGCTCTTTGGGCCACACACCGGAGGCTCTCTTAGTCGGTAGGCTGGAGCGGGTTAGCTCGCCTCCCCTCCTGTTGCGAACCAGAGCGAAGTACTCGTCTCTGTTCTCGACGGGATAGCAATCCTTCTCAGATTGCCTTGTTACTGGTTACCCTCTCACGAGGGTTCTGACAGGGTTAGGCAGGTCCAACCCTGTCCGTGGACCCCCTGGCATGTCCTACATCCCAGGGGCTCCACGCTTTCTCCTTGTTTTCTCTCTTCTTCTATCTCTCTTTTTCTCCTCTTCTTTATCATTATCTGTCTCTCCTCTTTTTCTTATCTATTTCCAGGAGTCCGGACAGGAGTGCCGCCCTCCCACTCTACGAGTCAAAAGCACCATCCGGGCTCTACAGTGGCTCAGGTAAGGACTTTCACAGATGATCTTCCCTCCCGTCACTTGCACCCATGACAGCTCAAAACACCTCCCATTCCATTCTTAAAATAGCTTCTCATAACACGCAGGGGCTCAACTCCCAAATCAAAAGACATAAGGCCTTCCATTACTATGCCAGTCGAGGTCTGGACGTTGTCCTTCTTCAGGAGCCACACTTGGATATAAATTATAATCCCCCTTACCTACATCACAAATACCCTACTTTCTACCTCTCCAACGCAAATTCTAAAAAGAGAGGAGTAGCTATCATCTTCTCTAAGAGAGTCAACTTTTCCCACACACAGACCCTCAAAAATCAGGAGGGCAGATATATCCTGGTGAAGGGCCATATCAATGGAATTCTATACACTTTTATCTCCTATTATGCCCCAAACCAGAATCAGTCATCCTTTTTTGCCGCCATGCTCCACACACTTAGTCCCCACTTGGAAGGCAGGATAGTCATTGGGGGTGACTCCAACACCCCATTTGATTCAATTCTATTTGAAAATAGCAATGGGGTCCCTTCCATGAGGAGACCTCCAAACTGAAGCATTCGTATAGCCCGCCTTATACACTCCCTAGGCCTTACTGACGCCTGGAGGGAATATAACCCCAACGGTAAAGACTATACGCACTATTCGGCACCACACAAATCACGGGCAAGAATAGATCACATCTTTATTCCTTCTTCTGATATCCCACTCTTAGACAAGGCAACTATCATTGACATTTCCTGGTCTGATCATTCCATGGTGGTGATCAATCTCTTGGGATCTCCCTGTCCCACATCCCCCCCCCCCCCTGGAGACTGAACGAGTCACTGCTAAACGACCCAATACGATGTTCTCAGATAGAAGAGGAACTCAGGGATTACTTCCTCCGGAATGATGTAGGAGAAGTTACCATTAGCTCGCTTTGGAACGCTCACAAAGCGGTCCTGAGGAGGAAAATCATTCAATTGTCTAACAAAATTAAAAAGGAACATAGAGCGGAGATCTTTAACCTTGAATCCGAGTTTAAGTCTGCTAGCAAGATACACAAACGTAAACCCTCTGCAGCCTCCTTAGCCAAACTCGACTCAACTAAATTAGCCCTAAACTTGGCCCTGACCGCCTCATCCCAGAAATACCTTGCTTGGAAGTTAGGTCACTATTACCTCACGGGGGGGAAAATAGGCCCCCACCTGGCCTCTAGACTGTCCCCCAAATACAAACTTAGAACCATTCCCCGAATCAAAACCCTATCAGGTCAACTCTCTCAAAACCCTTCCAAGATTTTACAAACCTTCCACACTTTTAACACTAAACTATACTCCAAAGAACATGTAGGTTCGGCCCAGGAATTAGACAGCTTTCTTAGTGATCTCTCATTACCAAAGCTAGAAGATTCCCACAAGGCTCTCCTTGAGGCCCCTATCACAGAAGACGAAATTGCAATAGTAATTAAAGAGTCACACAATGGATCTGCCCCAGGCCCTGACGGGTTTTCGATAGGCTATTACAAAATCTTCCATAAAATTCTCTCACCTTATCTAGCTAGATTCTTTAATTCTCTCACAAAAGGCAACCCTATAGACTCTGATTCAAATCTGGCATACCTTTCCGTCATCCCTAAACCGGGCAAAGATCCTAGTGAAGTTGCTAATTACAGGCCGATCTCCCTGATCAACAATGATCTAAAAATACTCACAAAAATCCTCTCAAACAGAATAAGCACCTTTATTTGTACTTACATTCACAAGGACCAGGTGGGATTCATGCCCGGTAGGCAAGGACCAGACCAGATAAGGAGAGCAATTGATTTGACAGCTATAATGCGCTCTAACTGGTCTGGGGGGCCTCCCCAAAACGGTTATTTGCTTTCAATTGATTTACAGAAAGCATTTGACACAGTCACCTGGCCTTTCTTCTTCACCGTCCTTGAGAGATGGGGATTCGGCCCAAACTTCCTCAATATTCTAGCGAGTTTATACTCGTCACCTAGAGCGAAGGTCAAATTCCAGGGATTTTACTCAGCTCCGTTTCGCATAGAAAGGGGTATGAGGCAGGGTTGCCCTCTTTCCCCACTCCTTTTTGCTATGGCGATTGAAACCCTTGCATTAGCAATCAGGTCCAACCCCAACATCCATGGGATTCACTGTGGCCATACTGAACATAAATGCGCATTGTTCGCTGATGACATGTTACTGTTCGTGTCATCCCCTTTAATATCAACACCGAATATTATTCACTTGTTACAGAAATTTGGAGGAGTATCTGGCCTTCAGGTCAACCTCTCCAAAACTATGGCCTTAAATATTTCCATGCCCCCTCCCCTACTCGCAAGTCTCAAGAACCACTTCTCATTTACATGGAAAGACTCCCATCTCCCTTATTTAGGTATAAATCTCACAGCCTCAGTAGAAAATTTATACAAAGCTAACTATCCTCCCATTTTCAAAAATCTCCAAGCAGATCTTGCTCAGTGGTCCCTCCTCAAACTCTCATGGCTAGGCAGGCTCAATGCCATTAAAATGACCTTGCTTCCAAGGATCCTCTACCTTTTCCGATCTCTACCCACTCCGGTACCAAGGGCACGCCTTGCCGCCCTAGAATCAGCCATCATCAAATTTGTCTGGGGTAGGACGGGTTACCGTCTATCTAGACAAATACTCTATAGACCGAGACGGAGCGGAGGCCTTGGCCTTCCAAACCTTTGGTGGTACTACCAGGCCGCCCAACTCGCTCAATTTTCCATCATATATTCCAGAGGGGATAAGCCGGAGTGGGTGGAGATTGAAAGACGGGCGGTCCCAAAGCATACCCTCGACTACTTGTGCTGGTGTCCTCCCAAGCAACGCCCCCCCATCCTCTCCCCCTCTCTCTCTCACTCCATTGCTTTATGTGATACCCTCTTTAAATCTCCCAAGATAGCGTCCAGTTGGAATCCACTAAGTCACCTTTTCCACAACCCTAAATTCCCCCCAGGGGAAAATATCCTTGCCTTCCAGTGGTGGCTCAACAAAGGGCTATTCCGTATCGGACATTTTTTTAGTCCAAATGGTCCCTTATCCCTAAATCACTGCACCAATAAACTTCACATGCCTCCCACAGAAAGGTTTCGTTTCTATCAAATTTCACACTTCCTTCGAGCCTTATGGTCTGCAAATTCTGACCATCTATCCGTGACTTCTTATGAAAAATGGTGCTCAGAGATCAAAGATGTAAAAGGGAGGATCTCACTGATATATTCAGCTCTAGCGAACCCTACTGAAAAGTCCAAATACATGCTTGATTGGGAACGCGACCTAGATATAGACTGGGACTTGGATACTTGGCACCATAATGTCGCACGCGCTTACAAGGGAATTCATAACTTAGTCCTGATGGAAGCTAATCTTAAAGTGCTTATGCGTTGGTACTTGGTACCCTCCCGCTTAGCCAAGATTTTTCCCAACACATCCCCTCTTTGTTTCAGAGGTTGCGGTCACCTAGGCACACTTTTACACACCTTCTGGCAGTGCCCAAGGATTAGGCATTTTTGGAACCAAGTCTTTCACCTAATACGCAAAACCACATGCATCCCTCTGAAACAAGAACCCCAAGTTGCCCTCCTCAACCAAAGAATCCCAAAAGTCCCCAAAAAGTCCCAATCTCTGATTTTCTACATATTTTTAGGAGCCAAAATCTCTATCGCCAAAGCATGGAAAACCCCCTCGGTCACGTTCTCCTCTGCCAGAAACAAAATATCATGGATTATGGCCCAGGAGAAAATAGCGTCTTCCATACTCGACATCACTCCTCAATTTGATAAAATATGGGAACCGTGGTCCTGTTACATGGGCATTTAATATGCCAATTGTAGACACGAAGCCATACTCCACCACCCCACCCCTTCCCTTGGGCTGTGTACCACTTCTCCTGTTCAGTCTCCTCTCTCCTCCTCACTTCCCTGTCTTCTCTTCCTTCCTTTTCTTCTTTCTGTTTCCTCCTTTTATCTCTAGTCTCTGCTGGGCAGGGGAGGCTGGAATACTTCCAGCCCCTCCAGCCTCACTAACAGGAGCTTCCCCACAAGCTTTTCCTTTCTGCTGGGGATCCCTGGCATGAGAAGGGTCGGTTAATGGCAGTATCACATGATTTAATCAGCGACCCATTTTCGGGGGAACCTGCGGGTGGATTTAGCTCCCCGGACTCCGCCTTTTTTTTTTCCAAGATACTTGGCTAGCTTGTTTTCCCAGTGCTTGGCTGGGATTGCACGGGATTGGCGCACGCGTCCCTCCCCCGGGCACAGTGTCCGGTGGGGGGGCTCATGTGACCACACCTCCTCTCCTATGGGCTCTGGCGGGGTCCTGGGTGTTGACATTCTCAAAGGCTACCTACATGAGGTTAGCCCTCGATAGTTTAACTAAGTTAAGATTGTTTTTCTCGTTTTATGGGCCTATATACCCTTTCAGGGCTTTTCTGGTTACATTTCATGGCCTAGTAAATATGTGTATGATCCCATTGTTTTTCTTTATGTTTTGGTTTTTGTGTTTTTTTGCCTTTCGGCTTCTTCTCGGTTTTCATTCACTCTGCATTTCAGGACAGCTGAAGCCGGGGGATCTCTAAAGGGCTTTGGTAATATCCCCCGCTCTCCCTATAGGCGGTCTGCCTTGACCAGGCAGTTTTACCTTTTGGGTGCACTGAGAGCAGAGGGCGCCATATGGAGAAGAAAACTGTAACAAATAGGTTTTGAGGTGGGCTTCCACCTGAGTTATGTATTTTGTTTTCTATGATCTAAAGAAGTGCACATTCCCTTGGGAAAATAACTCTAAACTGTAACAAATGTTCAGATGTATATCCTAAGACCACATGTAAAAGATACCCTTTTTCTTGTCATGTTTGAAAAATCAATAAAAAATTTTTAAACCAGAAGAAAAAAAAAATCGCAGATCGCCGCCATTACTAGTAAAAAATAAAAAAATAAAAAAAACCCCAGAAATTAATTCTCACCATACGTAAACGCGGCCCCTTTTGCGCAAACCAATCAATAAACGCCGATTGCTATTTTTTTTTTATCACAAACATGAGGAAGAATATAAATCGGCCAAAACCGGTGAAAAAAATTTTTTTTTTATATTTTTTTTTTTTGGATTTGAATTTTAGCAAAAAGTTAGAAATTTGGGTTTTTTTGCAAAATGGTCACTCTTCATTTGTTTATAGCGGTGATCAGAAATGACGCAGAGGGGATCAAATACCACCAAAAGAAAGCTCTATTTGTGGGAAAAAAAAGGACGCAAATTTTGTTTGGGTACAGCGTCGCACGACCGCGCAATTGTCAGTTAAAGTGATGCAGTGCCGAATCGCAAAAAGTGCTTTGGTCCTAACCTGGGAAATTCTTCCGGGACTGAAGTGGTTAAGCAAAGTCCAAATGTAACATATCCAAAGTCATTATCCAAGCTTATAATAGACCTTAACGTAAAAGTTAGCTGTTTTTAGAAATCCAAGTCAAACATATTAGCAAAATTTAAACATACTACACTCATAGTAACTCATTTGTAAGTTTCTGGTTACTTCCTCATAAAAAGAAAATATATTTGTTTAACAACTTTGTTCTTTTGTAAATCTATGATTATTTCTCTGGCAAATAATATGGTCTATTTGTAAACACTCTGATACCTTACCTACAATAGACATTTAACTAATAGGTGAAGACTTCTTTTTGAATATAGGCACTACATTTGCCTTTTACCAATCCATTGGTATTAAGACATTTTTTTATGTTCAATAAGTTTTTATTGAGGAACGAATTTTGACAGGTTAACAGATATAGCATACGGCATTGTAGAGTGTTATGTAGTATTTTTTAAATTGGGAAGAGCTTAGCCCCTGTTATCCTTGTTTCTAATGAGGGTTATCCTTGCTATGCAAGGGCATTTCCGACACCACACATATTGGAGAATTATGGATAAAAGCAGTGAGAAAAAAACGGGGGGATTTTGTATAGTATCATTTGCATAAGGAAGAGCACTCTGGGCAATATGTTCATCTTAACGACACTGATCCTCCCCAACCAGGAGCTAGCTACATGATTCCATTTGTTCGGGTCTTGTCTAATCAAATTCCACAGTGGTATGACATTTGTCTGAAAAAGGTCAGTGGGGTTAGGAGTCAGATATATCCCTAAATATTTTACAGCGTGGGGTTGCCAAGTAAAAGGTAAGTTAGGTTTCAAGTTGTCAGCCACTGCATTGGGGACTGAAATATTAAGGAACTCAGACTTAGAGAGATTTATTTTGAAATTTGAAATAGATCCAAATGCCATATAAGCCGATACTACGTTGGGGAGGGATACCATAGGCTGTTGTATATAGAATAATACATCATCCGCATACATGGCTTATTTGTGTTCATGACTTTTTATGGAAATATTATGAATATTGGGGTTATGCTGGATTGTCGCCAGAAAGGGCTCGAGAGAGAGGGAAAACAATATGGGGGACAGAGGGCACCCCTGTCGGGTGCCATTAAATAAGGTTAATGGTTCTTTTAACGTGCCATCAACGCGTATTTGGGCTGTAGGTGTCTTGAAAATACATTATGAACTGTATTTCACTTGTTCTAGAATTCTCTTTTTTTTCTTAAAACCTCTTTCCTCTGTCCTCTTGATATTCTCATAAATGACTACGCGTGGATTTTCTGTGCCAAAGGACAGATTGGCTGGACAATTATATGATTTCTGGGAAATAATTGTTTGTTGCAAAAAGTCCCTTTTGCATAATCATAAACAAGTTTGAGTTATTATGACAAGTAACCTTTATACATCCGTAATTATGGTCAAAGGTCACTCACATACGCACATATAATCAGGGACTAATTAGTAAAGAATGTTTTGTGATGAGATATGACTTGGATGTTCGCCTCTCATAGACCACTATGTTATGTTTTCCTATAAAAGCTGTAACCCATGACACAGGAGAAGATTGTCAGCATCTTAACAGACAGAGTATGATCCTTTGAGCTAATCTGGGAGCCATGGATGACATTCTCCCACATTCCTTTATACACAGAAGCCCCAACCCCTTAACTCTGACCCCAGATGACCCAGGGGACTCTCCCGCTCCACCTCCCCCATACTCTTCTACTTTACTTCACTGTCTCTCCTCCTCTTTCCTGTTCCCTCTCCCTCCCTTTTTCCTTCTCTATTACTTACCTGTATGGAACTCAGGACACAAGAGAGATCAATTAGTTGCGCAGTATTGGCATACGTTGAGACATCCTCCCAGGGGGTCCACTCTCTCCTGGACTCTCATCCAGCAAGGGTGAAGCCTCCATCTCACACTCCACAGGGGAGTGGCCAGAGGGCTCAGCTCCGCAACTTGTTCTCACTGGGGGTTGCGCCGGGTTCTCAGGCCTCCTCACCCCAAAATCGAAATAACTTCTACTACGTGCAGGTTAGATCAAGCTTGACAGTTTCAGATGTCTCAAAAGCTACTTCTCTTTCCTATTATTGTTTGACATCATGTTGTGCAATGTGTACCTACCATAAAAGCGGGCAATGTGCCCTTCCATCTCAATATCTTTTGTACTTTATATGCTTGTGATATGCTTTTGATTTATCATCACACATGTAGTTTCGGTTTCAACAATAAAAATTGAAAGTAAAAGATGTCACCAAATGTAATGGTCACCACTCAATCTTTCTTCTGTAGGAGAGAGTGGTCCAATGCAATCAAACTGGAGTTGATGTCCTTCGTTAAGAGGTTAATCATGACAATATGGGGCCTCGATCATGTTACGCATTCTTTGTTTTAGGCTTCTCTTCCTGGGATGAAGCCTGTTTGGTCACTAGAAACCCATTGAGATAACAGTGGTAGGGGGCCTAGTGGCTAGGGCCTTAGCATATATTTTAACGTTGATATTCAAAAGGGATATTGGCCTGTAACTACTGCATATGCTGGGGTCTTTCCCTTGTTTGGGAAGGATAGTGATGTGGGTATGTAGTGTTTCCGGCCTATGTTTTTCTCCTTCTGAAAAAGTGTTAGAGTATTTTGTTAGAAAAGGGATTAAAGTGTCTTGATATGCGTGGTAGTAAGTAATGGAGAGACCGCCTGGTCCAGGAGCCTTTTTATTTTAGGGATGAAGGACGCTGCTTTCATCTGTTGTAGGGATCTAGCTAATTGTTTGCTCGGTTTGTTACCCCATTCATGGTGTTGCTGAGAGGTGATTCTATATACACTTTTTTGTTTTGTGTGGTACAGGGCCTTTATTCGCTTTTCTGCATGAGTTGATGTAAGAGTTCAGGGGAGCGGGCTAGTTTATGGTCACATTCTAGCTGACTGATTGCTAGGATAAAGGCATTTTGATTGAGTGTTTGCTCCTTCTTTTTTACGGAAGCCTAGTTCTATCAATTTGCCCCGAATATGCACCTTGCGTGCCTCCCATAGCGTACCGAAGAGATACCGAAGGT
The DNA here is from genome assembly GCA_018402905.1 of Glandirana rugosa. NCBI lineage: Eukaryota > Metazoa > Chordata > Amphibia > Anura > Ranidae > Glandirana > Glandirana rugosa. The sequence goes on along the minus strand of BLSH010271813.1, from coordinate 454,194 downwards.
TGAATTTTCTGCAAAATAAGTAGTTAGCTTGGTGATAATCATAGCTCTATCAATAGCATTAGTCAGAAGATTGTCATTGAGTTTCCAGATATTATGTTTACGGGGGAGGGAGGGTGTTAGAGAATATCCCGCAAAAAGGGGCACTGTTTATGACCATTTGAGCGTTCCCGCGCGTTCACCCGCCCGTGCTGGAAACGGCGCCAAACGGCTCTATTTCTGCTCAGCAAACCCTGCAGCAAGTGTTGTCTGATCTACAGTGTGTGACCTGTTTCCCGAGAGACCCATAACCTGTTTGTTCCTGTGACCTGGTCTGCCCCGACTCTGTCTGATCTCTGCCTGCACCGACCCCGGTTTGCCTACGACCACCCTATTGCCTGATCCCTCTGTACTTCTACCATCTGTCTGTTAATGAACCTGCTTGGACTTAACCATTCTTCTGCCTGCACCCTTGTACCGCACCGCCAGCCAGTTGCTGACCCTGCCTGCACCCGACTTTTCTCCAGTGTCTGTGGCCATCCAGACCACCGTGACTGCCAGCTCCTCAACTCTGATTCAGCCCTTCCGGATTGTTACTTCCCGGTTGCACCCGTTGCCCCGCAGGACATCTCTATCTCCAACAATCCTACAGACCTTCAGCTGGTGGACATTACCGGAATACCACAGGCACTCTTACCTTCCCGTGCTCCTGTGGCCGCTGTCTCACTCCCAGAGGTCTCTCAAACCAGGGTCGTAGGGGAGGCCGTCCCCTGCCGTCAGACTCACGACCTGGTATGTAACAGTATCAGACAGCCAAGGCTGGGTCTGCAAGGGGGGCCTCTGCCCTACTTGAGGTCAACCAGCGCCCCATGGACCTCACACAGGCCATCGGGTCCCTGAAGGGCCAATATGCCCGTCTCGAGGAGCAAGTTCTGACCTTCACCCAGGCCTCTAAAACCACAGCTAGTCTTGACTCTGTCATCCCATTGCCTGCTCTGGAGCTGCGGGTACCTACCCCAGACAAATTTTCCGGAGATCAGTCCAAGTATCGGACCATCTGCAATGCCTGCCAACTTTATTTCATGCTCCAGCCACTAATCCACCAAAGTGGGGTTTGCTATCTCCCTGTTATGGAATCAGCCCCAGGCCTGGACCCATCATCTGCTGGAAACCAAGGACATACGGCTGGAGACCCTATCCTCCTTCTTTCAGACGATGTCCCAGTTGTACGAAGACCCCCCCTACAGGCCGCCACAGCCGAATCTGCTCTCCGTTCCCTCAGGCAGGACGGCTGACCTGTCGAAGACTACGTCTCTGACTTCAGGCGCTGGAGCGCAGATACCAGTTGGAACCACGCCGCTCTTCGGCACCAGTTTCGCCTGGGCCTATCAGAGGGCCTTAAGGATGAGCTAGCCCGGGTGGGGGTTCCGAGTTCCTTGGAGGACCTCATTCAGTTGTCCATACAGATTGATCGCCATCTGCGAGAGCGCAGGCAGGAGAAGTCGGCACCACACAAGGCCTCCGTCCAGCCTTCCCTTTCCCCTGAAGAGTGGGCACGCAGGCTCCAAGGCAATCTCTGCCTCTACTGTGGCGAAGCAGGCCATTACGTGCACGAGTGCCCAGCCAAACACGCAGGAGGGTTCTATGGCTCCTCCCTGGGACAGACACCACTGATGAACAAACTGGCCGACCTAGCCCTTGCCATCTCTTTCCGACTGCCTGGGAGGTCAGTCTCTGTCACGGCTATTGTGGACTCAGGGGCCTGTAGCTGCTTTATTGATCTGGACTTTGCAGCCAAACATCAGTGTTCCTAGCCGATGGGTCTCGCGTAAAGTCAGGACTGGTATCCAAGGAGACCCCACCTTTGCTGGCTACCACTCTCTCTGACCATGGTGAGTTGCTACGGCTGGACGCCATCACTTCTCCCCTGTTCCCGGTCATCCTAGGTCTGCCCTGGCTCCAAGCCCACAAAACTAGGATCACCTAGAGTTCCGGGTCACTCCAATTCCAGTCCCCCTATTGCTGGAAACACTGCCTTCCCAAGCCTGTCCTGCCTTCCCTGAACCTGATGTGTCTGGAGTCTGATCTTGACTCCCGTCAGAAGGTACCCCAAGTCTACCACGAATATTTGGACGTGTTTAGCAAGCAAGGGGCAGACACGCTCCCCCCGCACCACTCCTATGACTGCCCAGTCGAGCTCCTTCCGGGGGCAGAGATCCCGTTTGGACGGATCTTCCCATTATCCGAGAAGGAGTTAGGGGCACTGAAGGACTACATCGATGAGAACCTGCAGAAAGAGTTCATCCGTCCATCTACTTCCCCAGCCGGTGCGGGAATCTTCTTTGTAGAGAAGAAGGATCACACGCTCTGGCCGTGTGTGGATTACCGAGAGCTGAATAAGATTACGGTGAAGAACCGCTGCCCCCTTGCCTTAGTACCAAAACTCTTCCAGCGCCTACGCACTGCCACCATCTTCATGAAGCTGGATCTAATCTTATCCGCATCCGTGAAGGGGATGAGTGGAAGACCGCATTTTGCACCCGATTTGGGCATTATGAATATCTTGTTATGCCCTTCAGGTTATGCAATGCCCGGGCAACCTTCCAGTTTTTTATTAATTATATCCTCCGGTACTTTTTAGACATTTTTGTGATAGCCTATTTGGATGATATCCTTATTTTTTCTCCCTCCCTGGAAAACCATCAGGAACATGTCAAACTTCTCTGCCGCCTCCGCCAGCATAAATTATATGCAAAACCTGAGATGTGTGAATTTGAAAGGCAGTGCATCCAGTCTCTGGGACTCGTCATCTCCCCGGAAGGCATCGAGATGGATCCACAAAAAGTGTCAGCCATCCTGTCCTGGCCTGCTCCTACCAATAAAAAGGGGGTCCAGTGGTTCGTTGGATTCTCCAACTTTTATCGCAAATTTATTTGGAACGTTTCACACATCATATCTCTCCCATCACCCTGGTCACCAAGCAGGGGACCAGGTTCCACTGGACGCGGAGGCACAAGCCACCTTCACCACTCTGAAGGGACTCTTCATGTCTGCCCCCGTACTGCGCCATCCAGATCCAGCTCTGCCCTACATTCTGGAGGTGGACGCGTCAGAAAACGCTGTCGGGGCGGTTCTCTCCCAACGCTCCGGTCTCAAGGGCCTAGTTCATCCGGTGGCCTTCTTCTCACAAAAGCTTGCCCCGGCCAAAAGGTACTTTAACGTGGGAGACCGGGAACTCCTGGCCATCAAGGCAGCTTTGGAGGAGTAGAGATACCTGCTAGAAGGGGCGGCTCACCCAATTCTAATCTACACAGACCACAAGAATCTCGAGTACCTCAAATCTGCCAAACGTCTCCGACCCCCGCCAGGCCCGATGGGCACTATTCTCGAGATTCTTGTCCAAAAACATAAAGCCTGATGCGTTCTCGCATGTTTGAAGATCAGAAGGAACCAGCAATGCCTGATACCATCCTGTTAGCTGGGAACTTCCTGCTTCTACAGACAGACCTCTTGTTGCAGCTAAAGCAGGCCTCTACAGGAACCTCTGACCCTATCAGAGACACCTTACAGGTCAGAGAGGGTCTTTTGTGGAGAGGACATCAAATCTTTGTCCCGAAGGAGATCCGAGTAACCATTCTAGGTCTGTGCCACGACCATCCCTTGGCAGGACACTTTGGAATCCACAAGACCTCAGAGCTGGTGCAGCCCACCTTTTGGTGGCCTGACTTGGAAAAGGACTGTAAGGATTATGTCACCTCCTGTCCCATCTGTACTCGAAACAAGGTTCCTCGGAACAAGGCCTGGGGCTTGCTTCGACCTCTGCCAGTACCAGACCGACCATGGGCCATGATTTCTATGGACTTTGTAGTGGAGCTACCTCCCTCGGAGGGCTGCACGGCCATCTTCATGGTGGTCGACCGGCTGACAAAAATGGCCCATTTTGTGCCCTTAAAAGAAACACCTTCTGCTCCGGAGACCGCTCCGGTGTTCATTAAAGAAATTGTTTGACTCCACAGAACCCCCATAGACATTGTTTCCGACCGAGGGGTACAATTCACCTCAAAATTCTGGAAAGCCCTGTGCAGAATGCTGAAAATTAAGGTGTCACTGTCATCGGCTTACCATCCTCAGTCCAATTTGCAAACGGAGCGGACTAACCAAACTCTAGAGCATTACCTTCGTTGCTTCTCATCTTTTGTTCAGGATGACTGGGTGTCCCTTCTGCCGATGGCGGAATTCGCTTATAACAATTCTTGCCATTCTGCCATCAAACAGTCCCCGTTCTTTGCAAACTTTGGGTTCCACCCCACCTTCTTGCCAGACCTGATTCCCGAATCCTCCATGCCTGCTGTTCAAGATATTTTGGACTTCTTTGCCCGCAACAACAAACTGCTGCAGCTGGCTATGTGCAAGGCACAGGAGGACAGCAAGAAGATCTTTGATAAGAAAAGGAGGGGGGAGCTGATTTTGAAAACAGGAGACCGAGTGTGGCTGGCTACAACTCACCTGAAATTGGCATGCCCATCAAGGAAGTTGGGACCCAAGTATGTGGGGCCATTTCCTGTCAAAAGGAAAGTCAATGATGTGTCTTATGAGTTGGTACTGCCGAGAGCTTTCAAATTCATCCAGTGTTCCATGTCTCCTTGTTGAAGCCCGTGGTACCAGACCCCTTTCCTGACCGAGAAACCGGTCCACCTCCACCTGTGCTAGTTAATGGAGATGAGGAATTTGAGGTGGAGGCTGTGTTGGACTGTAGAAGGAAAAGGGGACAAATACAATACTTGATTAAATGGAGGGGCTATGGGCCCGAGGAAAACTCATGGGAGCCTTAACAAAATCTGCATGCCCCTGATCTGGTAGATGCCTTTCTTCACAGCCATCCACAAAGAAGAACTCAGCTGGGCATCCGGATGTCGTCTGGCCAAAAATGGCAATTCAGGCAAAGATATATTTAGATCAAGGCAGAATTTTTCAAGATCCTCAGGAAAGAGTAGGGTGGTGATGCGTCCATCTCTAGAAGCTATTAGGCATGCTGGAAATCCCCATGTATATTAAATGGTGCTGCTGCGTAGCTTGTCTAAGAGAGGCCGTAGGTACAGAGTCTCTTTAGTAAGATTGAGGAAGAAATCCAGTGTTGTGGCCTCACAAGCTTTCTGCATGATTAGCTCCTTCTCCTTGTAATAGTGTATATCACATCTGGTACAGAATTTGCAGCCGGGTTGCGTGGGTGAAGGGCCCTGTGGACTCTGTCCAGCTTTAGATGGTGGTCTGCCCAGCAGCTTGCAGGTCTTCGTTCCTGGTGGCTTCAGGAAGACCTCGGATCCATATATTATTTCTATGGCTCAGATTCTCTTGATTTTCCAGCTTGTAAAGTGCCATCCTGTGTGCCAGGGCCAGGCGTCGAGTGTTGGTTTGGAGATTGCTAATGGTGGCCGTGTGTGTGTCCAGGCGTTGCTTGTTCTCCTCCACTCTGACTAAGACTTGCGTTAAGTCTGAGCGAACTGCCGCCACCTCCTTTTTTATGGCACATTCTAAGCTGTGGAGCATGGAGGCAAGTTTTGACTTTGTGGGGAGATGGCTCACCAAAGCTCCCACCTCCGATCGTTGTATGGAACCCTCCTCCCTGTACAATCCATGCGAGGAGGCTGAGGAGCAATGTCTAGACGCAGGCCTCTGGTGGGAGGTGGAGCCAGCGCCATGTTGCGAGCTGCCTGCTTCTCCCACGTCAAGAGAATCCTCCGGTTCGGGGGCTAAGAACCTCTAGATCGAGCCTGAGGAGGTATTTTAGCAGGTTGTAATTGTCCAGTTCTTTTCCCCATCGTGGTCAGGGGTAGAAGTGAGCTGCAGACAGGTGCAGATGGAGCAATTAATGGTATCTCCAGAGGAGCTCAGAGAAAGCACATCCTCACAGACCTATGCAGAAACCACACCCCGGTATGAAGTCATTTAATAATAATAATATTCATGTATGTAATCTAATCTATTAATAAACCATCTGCTACCTTATCTGCAAGCAACATTCAACTCATATGTCTTTATTTACTGGGAGAAGACCACAACCCCTTTTTGAATATAATAATATTAATAACATTTGCTTTTTGCCAATCCATTGGTATAAAGCAATTAAATAAAGAATATCTTTATAGCTCAACTCTTAAGAGTACAAGTGGGTAAAATCCATTTGGTTAAGGTACAATATTTAGCTCCTATTTTGTTTATCCCTTTCTTGTCCATATCTATATTCAGCTCTTGTGGTGCATTTTAGAATGTGTTGACACCATCCTCACTTTGTATCCACACAAGCATTTCAATTGTATACAGAGTTGAAAAGTTTAAACTAAAGCCTAGTACACACGGTTTGCGATAACGAGCCACTCTGTCGCCATCAGGCTGCAGTCGGGGGTCAGCAAGTGGTTAATTTTTTTTTTTTTTTTGTGCAAAATATTACATTTGCGGCCAGTGGGGCATTTCTTGCAGAAAATGAAAAAGTGTATCTACATTGCTGGTTTAAAAAAAAATATTCGAAATACTACATTTGCGGCCAGAGGTGCATTTCTTGCACAAAAATAAAAAGTGCGTCTACATTGCTGGTTTAAAAAAAATATATATATATATATATATATTCTAAATACTACATTTGCAGCCAGCGGTGCATTTCTTGCACAAAAATAAAAAGTGCGTCTACATTGCTGGTTTAAAAAAAAAATATATATATATATTCTAAATACTACATTTGCAGCCAGCGGTGCATTTCTTGCACAAAAATAAAAAGTGCGTCTACATTGCTGGTTTAAAAAAAAGAATAAAAAAATAGTGTGACATAGTACATTTGCACCTTGCTGTGCATTTCTTGCACAAAATTAAAACGTGCGTCGACATTGCTGGTTTAAAAAATAGTGCTACATAGTACATTTGCACCTTGCTGTGGATTTCTTGCACAAAATTAAAAAGGGCATCGACATTGCTGGTTTAAAAAAAAATATATATTCTAAATACTACATTTATGGCCAGCTGTGTGTTGCCCAAAAATAAAAAGTGCGTTGACATTGCTGGTTTAAAAAAAAAAAAAAATAGTGCTACATAGTACATTTGCACCTTGTTGTGCATTTCTTGCACAAAATTAAAGTGTGTCTATATTGCCGGTTTAAAAAATAATATAAATTTATGCTAAATAGTACATTTGCGTCCAGAATGAGGAGAACGTCAAATAAGAGTCGTGGTCATGGTGCTGCTGGTGTTGGTGAAGCTCCTGTTGCAAGGAGAGGATGTGGTCGATCTGTGCCAGCTGCACGCACAAGTGAAACACAAGTGTGAGTAGCCGACAGAACCTTCAACGTTACATGGTAGGCCCGAATGCCGCTCATCGAATGGTGAGACCAGAACAAGTACAGGCGATAGTAGAGTGGGTGGCTGACAATGCCTCCAGTTCCTTCACATTGTCTCCCACCCGGCCCCTTGATGAAAGCTCAGAGTTGGCACCTGAACCCCATGGCCATCTATCTTTCACCTCAGCCCCTTGTAAATCAGCCAAGTAGTCTGAGCCCCAAGTCATGCAACAGTCTCTTATGCTTTTTGATGACTCTGCTGGTGTGCTTTCCGTGGGCCATCCACATAGCCCTGCCCCAGAAGTTGAAGACATTGAGTGCACCGATGCCCAACCACTTCTGTTTCAGGATGAGGACTTGGAAAGGTCTCGGGCTCCTCCTGCTTCCTCTTCTGCTGCTGGCTCGGCCTCTTCCTCCACCTGCCACCCAGCAAACAGACGATGTGACAGCAACGCCACCATGTCCGCCACCGTCCCCAAGCATTTCCACACCATGGTCCTATGGAAGCTTACAGCTGTCCATCTCCCAAACACTGGAGAGAAAGAGGAAGTACCCCCTACCCACTCACGATCCCTGGCTCTGAATGCCAGCATTTCAAAATTCCTGGCCTTTGAAATGCTGTCATTCCGTCTGGTGGGCAACGGACAGTTTTAAAAACCTGATGGCTGTGGCTGTCCCACAGTATGTGGTTCCCAGCCGCCACTATTTTCCAGACGTGCCATCCCTTCCCTGCACAAACAAGTCGAGGACAAGATCAAGTGTGCACTGCGCAACGCCATCTGTGGCAAGGCCCACATAACCACTGATACGTGGACCAGTAAGCATGGGCAGGGACGCTATATCTCGCTAACTGCACACTGGGCAAATGTAGTGGTGGGTGGGCCTGAGGTGGATAGCAGATTGGTCCATGTCCTTCCACCACCGAGGATTGCAGGGCATTTCTCTTTGCCTCCTGTTGCTTTCTCCTCCTACTCTGCTTCCTCCTCCTCTACCACCTCCTCATAGGGTCAGCGTAACACCTTCACCACCAAATTCAGCACATCCAGGGGGAAATGACAGCAGGCTTTTTTAAAACTGATATGTTTGGGGGATAAACCCTACACTGCGCAGGAGCTGTGGATGGGCATTGAACAACAGACCGATGAGTGGTTGTTGCCACTGAGCCTCAAACCCGGCGTGGTGGTGTGCGATAATGGGCGAAATCTCGTAGCAGCTCTGGGCCTAGCCGGTTTGACACACATCCCTTGCCTGACGCATGTGCTGAATTTGGTGGTGCAGTAATTTCTAAAAAATGACTCGGATATCTCAGAGCTGCTGCAGAAAGTGCGGGCCGTCTGTGCGCGCTTTCTGCATTCTTACCCTGCTGCTGCCCACCTGTCTGCGCTGCAGCGGAATTTCGGCCTTCCTGCTCACCGCCTCCTATGCGACGTGCCCGCAGGGTTGAACGCCACCTTGCACATGCTGGAGAGACTGTGCGAGCAGCAGCAGGCAATAGTGGAGTTTCAGCTGCAGCACGTACGGGTCAGTCGCTCTGTGGTACCACCAACGAGTGGGCCTCCATGCGAGACCTGTGTACCATATTGCGGTGTTTCGAGTACTCCACATGACCAGTGCCAATGACGCTGTTCTCAGCGTTACTATCCCACTTCTATGTCTCCTTGAAAAAATACTTTGGGCGATGATAGAGGAGAATGTGGCACAGGAGGAAGAAGAGGAGGAAGAGGGGTCATTTCCATGGTTATCAGGCCAGTCATTCACAAGTGGCTCGGAAGGTGGGTTCCTGCATCAGCATAGGCCAGGTAAAAAAATTTCAAACCAGGGCATAGTTCTGGAGGATGAGGAGGACGAGGATGATGAAGAGGAGGACGATGAGGAACCGTGTTCATATCAGGGTGGCACCCAACGCAGCTTGTGGGCATCACTGGAGCATGGCTGGGGGGATACGGAGGACACAGATGATACACCTCCCACAGAGGACAGCTTGTCTTGGCCTCTGGGCAGCCTGGCACACATGAGCGACTACATGCTGCAGTGCCTGCGCAACGACAGCCGAGTTGCCCACATTGTAACTTGTACTGATTACTGGATGGCCACCCTGCTGGATCCTCCTTACAAGGACAATGTGCTGTCCTTAATTCCCTCACTGGAGCGTGATCGGAAGATGCGCGACTACAAGTGCATCCTGGTAGACGCGCTGTTGAGGGCATTCCCAAATGACACCAGGGGCTCAGTGAAAGCACAAGGCAAAGGCAGAGAAAGAGGTCACCAATGGAGCTGTGGCACCACCAGCACCTCAGAAGGCAGAGTTAGCATGGCCGAAATGTGGAAAAGCTTTGTCAGCAGCACACCACAACAAACAGCACCACCAGCTGATAGGCAACATCTTAGCAGGAGGCAGCATTTCAGCAACATGGTGGAACATGTGTGCACACGCCTACATGTACTGATTGATGGGTCTGCCCCATTCAACTTCTGGGTCTCCAAATTGGGCACATGGCCTGAGCTTGCCCTTTATGCCTTGGAGGTGCTGGCCTGCCCTGCAGCCATTGTATTGTCTGAACGTGTGTTTAGCACGGCAGGGGGCGTTATCACAGACTTGCACAGCTGCCTGTCCACAGCCAACATGGACAAGCTAACGTTTATTAAAATGAACCAAGTGTGGATCCCACAAGACTTGTCTGTACCTTATGCAGAATAGACGTTTATACCAGCCTCACACAGCCATTGGTATACATAAGTGAACTTATTTTTATTTTTTTTTGTTATAGAACATAAGTCTTTATTGGAATTTGTAACAGGAGAAAACATGAAAAATAAACCATGGTACATTTTATATGGAAAAAGGAAAGTCGTGCTAGAACATCTCTGGGTTTGTCTGCAGATAGTGATCTTTTATTTTTTTTTTGTAATATGTCTCAATATTTTGGGAGCTACCCCAATTAGAAAAAACAAACAAACAAAAAACAGTGTTGGCTACCTAAATTGGGACCAATTTTATTACATTTATTCATTAATGATCTGGGGGACGGGATTAATAGCTCAGTTTCGGTTTTTGCTGATGATACAAAGATAAGCAGGGCGATAACATCACAACAGGATATTGACATCTTACAAAATGACCTGAACAAACTAACGGAGTGGGCAGAAAAATGGCAAATGAGGTTTAATGTGGAGAAATGTAAGGTAATGCACTTGGGAGCAAAAAACATAAATGCAAAATACGCATTAGGGGGTGAGCTTCTGGGGGAATCAAGAATGGAGAAGGATCTGGGGGTCCTAGTAGATGACAGAATGAGCAATAGCATGCAGTGTCAAGCTGCTGCAACCAGAGTAGGTAGAATATTAGCATGCATAAATAAGGGGATATGCTCCAGGGATAAAACTATAATTCAGCCACTTTATAATAGCCTGGTGAGGCCACATCTGGAGTATTCTGTCCAGTTTTGGGCACCGGTCCTAAGAAAGGATGTACTGGAGCTGGAGAGAGTCCAAAGGAGGGCAACCAAACTGATAAGGGGAATGGGAAACCTTACTTACGAGGAACGCTTGCAAGCCCTAAACGTATTCTCTCTGGAGAAGCGACGCTTGAGACGGGACATGATTGCGATCTATAAATATCTTAATGGGGATCCAAGCATAAAGGATAAACTGTTCAGCCTCAGGGAATGTAAAAGGACAAGGGGACACACATTGAAACTAGAAGAAAAAAGGTTTAATCTTAGAACTCGTAAGGGGTTCTTCACTGTAAGGGCAATAAGGATGTGGAACTCTCTCCCACATCTAGTGGTGACTGCGGGGAGTATGGATATATTTAAAAAACTCTTGGATGTATATCTCAATAAGTACAACATACAGGGATATGGGTACTGACAAGAGTATACCTACACAGGTTGAACTGGATGGACTGTTGTCTTTTTTCAGCCTTAACTACTATGAAACTATGAAACTATACCTCCTCCTCCACCGCCACTTCCACCTACACCGCCACGGTCACCGCCTCCTCAACCTCCTACTCCACATCCACCTCATCCGTTTTTTATTTTTTTGTATGTGATTTTAAATGATTTCCCTATCCACATTTGTTTGCAGGGCACTTGTCCTACCCTTACCCCCATTGTGCTTCCTTTTGCAGCCCTCTAGCCCTTTCCAAGACTTTTTTAGAGCCATTTTAGTGCACAAAAGTTCGGGTCACCATTGACTTCAATGGGGTTCGGGGTCAAGTTCGGGCCCGAACTCAAACTTTTTCACGAAGTTTGGCCGAACCCGAACATCCAGGTGTCCGCTCAACTCTGAACAATAACAAACGAGCTGCACTAAAAATAGTTCAAATAAACTCTAAAGAGTTAATAAATAATAGTCCTAGAATAGTCTTCTTATTCAAGGGAAGTGCAAGTGTGTAAATCCATCACCATGTGAAAAACACCTTAGAGGATGTGTTAGACCTTTGTACTTCCTAATCGGTGCGCACGGATTCCATGCTGATGAGGTGTCATCTCTGCGATCTTGAAAGCAGCGGATGCAAGAGTGGGGCTTATTCACAAGCGTGTTAGACCCTCTGTAATAAAGGACCATTTGGATCCGGTAAGCACATATCCTCTAAGGTGTTTTTCACATGGTGATGAATTCACACACTTGCACTTCCCTTGAATAAGAAGACTATTCTAGGACTATTATTTATTTATTTTTTTTTAGTTTATTTGGACTATTTTTAGCCCAGCTTGTTTGTTATTGTTGTCTATGGCAGGAGTAGCTGTGGACAAGGAGGCAGAATAAACCACTCTGGCAGCTGCAGTGGACTGAGCACTAGTCTCTGCTTGGGTGACGGAGGATGAGGAAGATGAGGATGGTTTAGTAAGCCAGTCCACCACCTCCTCTGCATGCTATGGCTGTATGGCATGGGCAACATCACTAAACAGAGGAAATGATGTCCTGATTGAGGATAGACCACGTCCACCTTTGCCTGTGGACCCATACACTGCTGCCCCCCCCACAGTGCCATGGGAATGTCTGCCTCTCCTTGGCCTTCCAGACATGATGGGGGGCTTATTAACAAAATATAATAAATATGTGGAAATGTGTACGTGGATGCGCTTTAATGGAAAGTTGTGCTTCATGCACTTTAATTTGAGTACTCACTCCACAAACACACTCCACTGACACACTACAATATACTGCAGTAAAACTGCACCGATGCACTGCACTATACTGTGGTAAACGTGCACAAATGCACTGAAATATACTGTGTTAAACATACAGTAACGCACCGAAATGTATTGCGTTAAATGTGCAATAACACACTTAAATATATTGCGTTAAACATGCAGTAACACACTGATATATCCTGTGCTAAATGTACAGTAGCGCATTGATATACTGCGTTAAATGTGCAGTAACGCACAGATATATACTGTGTTAAACGTGCAGTAATGCACTGATATATAGTGCCTTAAATGTGCAGTAATGTATGGATATATACTGTGTTAAACATGTAGTAATGCATGGATATATATTGCATTAAACGTACAGTAATGTACTGATACATACTGCATTAAAGTCCAGTAACGCATGGATATATACTGCATTAAACGCACAGTAATGCACTGATACGTACTGCGTTAAATGTGCAGTAATGCACTGATATATATTGCGTCAAATGTGCAGTAATGCACTGAAATATACTGCATTAAATGTGCAGTAATGCACTGATATATACTGCATGAAACGTGCAGTAATGCACGTATATATATACTGCGTTAAATATGCAGTAACACTCAGATATATAATGCATTAAATATGCAATAATGCATGGATATATACTGCATTAAACATACAGTAATGCACTGGTATATACTGCGTTTTAACATGCAGTAACGTGTGGATATATACTGCATTAAAAGTGCAGTAATGCATGGATATATACTGCATTAAACGTGCAGCAATGCACTGATATATATTGTGTTAAATGTACAGAAACACACTGATATATACTGTGTTACATATGCAATAATGCACAGATATGTACTGCGTTAAATGTACAGTAACGCACTGATATATACAGTGTTAAACTTGCAGTAACACACAGATATATACTGCGTTAGATGTACAGTAATGCACTGGTATGTACTGCGTTAAACATGCAGTAACGTGTGGATATATACTACATTAAACGTGCAGTAATGCTCATATATAGTCACGTAATGACGTACAAATTGTGTCATATATAGGTACGTAATGACGTGCAAATTACATCATATATAGGTGTGCAATGACGTACAAATTGCGTCATGTATGGTCACGTAATGACATGTAGATTGCGTCATATATAGACACACAATGACGTTCAAATTGTGACATATATAGTCACGCAATGACATGTAAATTGCGTCATGTATAGACACGTAATAACGTATACATTGTGTCATATATAGTCACACAAAGACATGTAAATTGTGTTATATATAGTCACGTAACGACGTGCAAATTACGTCATATATAGGTACGTAATGACGTGAAAATTACGTCATATATAGGTGTGCAATGACGTACAATTTTGCGT
>BLSH010271813.1:411051-421502 GCA_018402905.1 Glandirana rugosa | reverse complement strand
GACAGGTACTCGGGTACTTTGATTGACAGGTGACAGGTACTCTGATGGACTGTGACAGGTACTCTGATGGGGTGGTGACAGGTACTCTTTATTGGGGGGGTGATCAGTGTGCTTGGTGTACACAGTAAGCGGTAACGAGCTGTTACCGCAATCTCCCTGTCACACACGATTGGTGTGTGACAGGGAGAACCGCGGTAACAGCTCGTTACCGCGGTTTGTTTACATCACATGACCGGCTGTGATTGACACAGCCGGTCACGTGGTAAAGAGCCAAATCTATTGGCTCTTTACACGGATCGGAGCTGGGCTTTGTCCGAGGGACAAGCCTCAGCTCCGATCGCCGCGCTGCGGGCCCCCAGGGGCGCGCACGAGCGGCGTGCACGTGAGGCTCGTTTGTGACCGGCTGTGATTGGACGCAGCCGGTCACGGGGTAAAGAGCCAATTTTATTGGCTCTTTACCCCGATCTGGGGGGGACACAACCCCCCGGCAGACGAGCGATCCGCGATCGCCGCTGTGCGGGCCCCTGGATCTGTGCGGATCGACGGCCAGTCCCTGCCGACGTCATTTCACTATACGTTGGTAGGGAACTGGTTAAAAGTTTAAAATCAAATCGTTCAAATCGGTGCAACTCCGACTTGCACCGAATTTTTAAAAGGTTCCTATCGCCACTATATTTGCCAATTTCATGTGTAACTTGCATAAACATCTATGCATGAAGTTGCACAGATGTCGGCAAGCTGCACATTAAATTGCTGTGACGGAAGTAGTGCAATTTTGCCTCATTCAGTGTGAACCAGGGCTAAAAGTGTATATGGTTTTTGATGCATGAAGGTTACTGAACCTTGTTATCTGCTAAGTGTTATATTTTATTTTATATTTGAATGATTTAATATGTTCTATTTACAAATGAAATAAGCAAGATGTGTACAATGTATTTGCACCTTTGCACACAAGTTGGGATAACACCTATTTTATATCTGGTCCCATTCAAATAGCAAAGCTTTAAAATAATATTTACAAATTTCCGCTTTATACTTTACTCGTTCTCTTCTGAAAACTCCAAAACTAAAAACCCCTACTTTGCTTTCTCATTCAATGTAATGTTAACCACTTCAATACTGGGCACTTAAACCCCCTTCCTTCCCGGACCAATTTTCAGCTTTCAGCGCTGTTGCAGTTTGAATGACAATTGCGCGGTCATGCGACACTGTACCCAAATTTAATTTTTATCATTTTTTTCACACAAATAGAGCTTTCTTTTGGTGGTATTTACTCACCCCTGGGTTTTTTATTTTTTGCGCTATAAATTAAAAAAGACTGAAAATTTTCAAAAACAATGCATTTTTCTTCATTTCTGTTATAAAATTTTGCAAATAAGTAATTTCTCTTTATAAATTTTGACCAAAAATGATACTGCTACATTTCTTTGGTAAAAATAACCCAAATCTAGGTTTATTTGGTGTTGGCGGACAGACAGATGTGACAGGACTGTGACAGATGTTTTGTGTATGGTGACAGATGTGACGGGACATACAGCTGTTTTGGGGACTGTGACAGATGTGACGGGGACAGACAGATGTTTGGGGACTGTGACAGATGTGATGGGGGACATACAGATGTTTTGGGGACTGTTTTATGGGGACACTTATGTGTATGGGGACAGGGGTATCAGTGTGCTTGGTGCACTGTGTGGGGGGCGATCTGTGAGAGCTTTCTGCATGAAATCATCATCATGCAGAGAGCTGTCACATAGCTGCAGCTTCCCCCCTCCCCCGCCGAGCTCAGTGAGAACTGTCATTCGTCTCTGTTTACAATGTGACGGCTGTGATTGGAAACAGTCGTCACATGATCGGATGGGCCAATCAATGCGCCCATATCCCGATCTCTGCTCAGCTGGATCCTGTGGTCATAATGATCACAGGATCCAGCCACAGCGCACCACGTGGCCGCGCTGCGAGCTCCCTTTCTGCAGGAAGTATATGCACGTCCTGTCAGAACGGGGAAGCTCCCACCCGGCTGTATATGTACAGTGGCCCAGGTGGGAGGTGGTTAAGGAGGGGGGCTGGGGAGTTGTGTTTACCATAATTAAGAAAACAAGGGAACAGAAGCGCCAGACCATCTAGTGCAGCAGGGTTTAATGGTAGTTATAAAGATGTTTAAAAGCAATATAAAATGCGCTCACACAGTGCTAAAACAATGAGGTTTATCTGTAGTGGCGCTCAGCTGAGCCGTCAGGAAGTTCAATGGTCCATGGAGGGATCCCTTGTGAGGAGTAGACCCAGAGATGTGGAGAGGGAAAGTCACCGGTGTCTTCCATTAAAACTCCAAGCAGTCGGCTGGAAACAATGCCTGTTTTGAGTGTCAGCCAATCAGAACACGTTTCAGAGGCTTAGGGCATGCTTAGACCAGCTGATGAAGGAGGCACTGTGTAAGTGCATTTTATATTGCTTTTAAACATCTTTATAACTACCATTAAACCTTTTTGCACTAGATGGTCTGGCTCTTCTGTTCCCTTGTTTTCTGTTCCCTGGTCCCCAGCCCTTGATAAGAAGCAGCCTCACCACTATTTGAAAAGCAGAAGCAGCAACCAGAGACACTGTCATTAAAAGACTTCTATGTGCCAATTGTTAGCAGCTTGCTAGCAGCTCTTACTTCACTGCCTAAGAGAAACTGAACCCCAGGACATTGTCCGTTTTTATATGCTTTTCCTTATATAGGAGCTTTATAAATATATATGGATTTTATATCCTCCAGGCAGGGGTTTTAGCACTGAGTTGTACCTCCTTTTTGGGGGTGCTTTTCTTGTCTTTGTTTTGTTGTTTTACCATAATTCACCCTCTATGTTCTGTGCTGGCTGATATTCATTATCAGTTGTAAACTAGATGTCCACTCTGTGGAGGAGATTTACTAAAACTGAGGTACAGAGAATTTGGTGTAGCTGTGGTAGCCATAATTTTTTTGCTAGAAAATTACTTGGAACCCCCAATATTATACTCGTGGAATGGCGCAAAACTTTGGTACTTAAAAAAACATTTTTACAGGTTACCAGTTTAGAGTTACAGAGGAGGTCTTGTGCTAGAATTATTGTTCTTACTCTAACGCATGTGGCAATACCTCACATGTGTGATTTGAACACCGTTTACATATGCGGGCGTGACTTACATATGCATTCGCTTCTGTGAGCGAGCTCGCGGGGATGGCAGCGCTTACATTTTTTTTTTTAATTCCTTATTTTACTTTTATTTTTTATTTTTACATTTTATCTTTATTTATTTTTTTGATCACTTTTATTCCTATTACAAGGAATGTAAACATCCCTTTTAATAGGAATAGTGTGTGACAGGTCCTCTTTATGGGGAGATGCACACAAGGTGGTTAAGCTAAATTCAAATTTCAACACTGCTTACAGACCCTGGTCCATGTGTGTGTATAGTTAATAAATATATTTTGTTTATGGGAAAGCATGCACTCATTTCTATCATAAATATACAAAAGCTAAAACCCTCTAATTGGGCAAAAAGGGGCATAAAGGTATACAAATGTTCAAATTCATGACAAGCTCTATTTGTACAAATTAAAATGGTATAAAAATTCAAAAAGAGAACCCATGTGGCTGTATTACCAATGGTCCATCATATAAGGGTGCTAGAACCCATGCTTACCCCATCACTGGGGACTAAAGGGGTAACACACCACAGGTCCACACCAGGCCTTCAATTGGAGAGGCAACTCTGCCAAATGAAGTAATAAATGTCAGTATTTAGGCCAATGGTTGTAGTTAAAAGGGGTAATAACAGATGAGCCCAGAATGTGATTAGAAAAGCCCCAAAGGGGCTTCCGGTTCTGGTGCCGCGTGTAGTGGGCAGAGAAGCCAGCATCTCTGTTCCAGCCCGATCAATTAGGCAAGGAGGCATCTCCCCCAGCCACCGGATCACTCCCCCTGCATCCCACAATCATGTGGCATGGATTGTTACCTCACCCAGCCATGGTCCCGTTCGGGATTACAATCGTGGCACACATCTCTGTCACAGGTGGCCCCTGATCCTAAGATAGCCACCGCACCACGAGCTGCTTCTCCTTCAGGAATCTCTTTGTGCATCTCACAGTGTGATGCGGTAGCCCCACTGGACTACACTGATATTATGGAGGCAAGTGACACAGGGGGACATGATGAGCTGGGGGGAAGCCACGGGAGAATAAACCAGGCAGTAGCCGCCCTCCTCACCCCCACCATAACAGCTGCAGTGGAACGAGCTGTGGTGGCGGGCATGTCACAGATTGGAAAGGAGATAAGCGAGCACTCCCAGAGTTTCTCAGAAGCCGAGCAGCGCATATCCTCTCTTGAGGATGAATAATACCATTCCAATACAACCATGGAGCAATACTCTCAGGCACACCAAATCCTGCACGATCAAATGGAAGTCTTAGAGAATCATTTGAGGAGGAACAATTTAAGGTTCATTGGTCTCCCGGAGTCCATTAAACCGGAGTCCCTGCCTGAAATATGTAATACCCTTGGCATAAATAGGCCCTGCATGACAGAGAGGGCGCACAGAGTAGGCACTCCAAAAAACAATCGAAATAGCCGCAGGCCAATGATTACCAAATACCTAAACTACAATGACTGCCAAGCCATCCTGCAAAACTTCTGGAAAGCTAAATCACTGGAATTCGAGGGCCAGAAAATCCTGATTTTCTCTGATTACTCAGCAGAGGTTTCGCAGAAATGTGAAGAATTCCAACTGGTGTGTTCAGAGCTCTTCAGGAGAGGCATTCGGTTTACACTCACCTACCCAGCTGTCCTCTGCTTGCAAACCCCAGATGGGGAACAACTTTCTTTCCAATCCCTGGACAAAGCACAATATTTTCTCCACTTACCTTTTGTCCAAATCACCTATGTCAGAAAGCTTCCAAGATAAAATCAAGATAAAACCAAACATGGGCCCAGGGAACAAAGAAGCCCTAGAAAAGACCCCCCTAAGCGCCTGAGAGCAAATCATCTGGGAGACTCGGAACAATTTCGCTGACCAACTCCACCTCCTCTGCACTGTCTAAGAACTGGTAATATTAGCTCTCCCACTCTATGCTAGGTGAAAATAATTTGACAAAATGTTATGTTCAATCAAGGTCCACTTGAAGGGGCCAGTATCTACTGAGACTTTAGCTCCTGATAAGTTGGTTTATTTCTTTTAAATATGCCTGTTATACTTGTTACTTCTCCTGCATAAGCTAGGGGTTATGCCACACTGCCTGCAAACCCCCACCAGGGGGTTCGAGGAGCTCACTCCATGGGTGGGCATTTTGCTACAGCATATATGGCTCCCCCGTATGCCAATACTTCAGGGGAAATGCCACCAATATCTCCTTAAACATCAGTAGAGGGATGGTGGCTTTGCTGGCAGTGGTTAGCGCATGCGGGAAAAAAGAGAAGTCTGTTAGACTACTGTTGTTTGACTTTGGTTTCTATTCTCACAGCATCCCCTTTCTTTTCTCCCCCTCTTTTCCTCTACGAGGGATCTAATCAGCGTGCACTACCCAAGCCTTGGTCATTTACAAACAAGACGAGCACCCCCAAATGTTATTTTGAGTAGGGGAAGATACTATTACAATACCTTAACACAGTTAACCCCACACTATAATAAATGAGAGTAGTGTCATGGAATGTTAAGGGGCTTCATTCATCAGCCAAAGGAATGAAAATCCTAAGACACCTCAATCGACTCAAAGCTGAAATAGCTCTACTGCAGGAGACCCATCTAGCCCAATTCCCCACACATGTAAAAATTATGGGTAGGCAAAGTCATAGGGTCAGCGGCCAAAGGATGAAAAGCGGGAACATTGATTCTTTTCCACAAAAATCTCAATTAAGACCTGCTTGGTGTAGAAAAAGATGATGAGGGTAGACTAATTTCAGCCCACCTAAAGTTCCCTGCACAGGAACTACTAATCTCCAGTGTTTATGCCCCAAACTCTCCTGACAGGTCCTACTTTGCCTCATTCACACAACAAATGATGCGCATGCCCCATATCCCTCACCTGATAGGGGGGGTTTTAACATGACAATGTCGGACATCGAGGATAGATCCACAAACCACCCCTCACACTCCCAAAAAAGGACAGGAAACTTACCTCCATCAAATGATTACCATACTTCAATTAGTGGATCCCTGGAGACCGTCTCACCCATTGGACAAAGAATACACCTTTTACTCCCATCCCCATGACTCTTTTGCTAGGTTGGACTACCTCTCCTGCATGGCTTCCCTCCTTCCCAGGCTACAGGAATCTTCCATTCAAGACTTTGTGATCTCTGATCACGGTCCAATCTCCGTTACTCTGAATGGATTCATCTTGGGGGAGAATGTCAGACAATGGCACTTTCCCTCATACCTAAATCAGAACGAGGCCTTTAGACTTATGCTAGAAAATGCGTGGTTAGAATACTCTCTTCGGGGTAAGATTATTTCGTATGTACCTGTCCATAGAAAAAATACTCAAAAGCAGTTCACAGAAGCCAGTGAAAGAGCCGCCCAAATGCAGCTCAACAGCCACCACACACCTGAACATGTTCAAAGATAGCATGAAGCCAAAGGCCTATTTGATCTATGGGTGGACAGCTTAGAGCATATTAAAACATCCCATAAAGACCTCCAATATCACAAGTATGGGAACAAAGCAGGGAAGCTTTTGGCAAGGTTGAGCAGGGTAACATATCAGCCAACTCACATAACCTCTCTAAAGGATTCCAAAGGCTTACTCCACACATCCCCCAACTACGTAAATAGGATACTAAAACAATACTACACAAATGTATATGCTGACGAACCTATTGATGTACACAAAGCTAACAAGTTACTAGCTTCTGTCTGCCTCACCATGATAGAATCCAAACATCTGACTTTTTTGAACTCCCTGATAACCCTTAAGGAACTGGCGGATGTCCTTAAACAACTTTCAAATGGCAAGGCCCCTGGTCCCGACAGTTACACCCCAGAGTTTTTTAAATTACTGTAACTAAACATATGATCTCCAGCACCCTATTATAAGATTATAACAACATTTGGCAAGGGGGCCCTTACCTACCTACTGGCCACACAGCCACTATCAAGTTGATCACAAAAAAAGGGAAAGACTCTACAGAATCCAGTTTATTTTTTTTGTTTCATAATGTTTTATTGAGAAGTTACATGTTACAGACAAAAGGGTACACAAGTACAGGATCCGATATTTATTACATTCGACAATAAAGTACGTCATATAGTATTAAATATCATATTAAACAGGTGTTGAGAAATATAAGTATCTCATTAATAAGAGAAATTATTAGTTTAAGGCCTCCCATTCTTTGTTTGTAATATTTGTTGTTGGGGGGGGGATCTATAAAGAATAAGCATGATAGACTACTCTATCTTTTTTCTTACTTGGGTGAGTTTATGTATCTGTTTGTTAAGAATAGGCAGTGGGAAATTTGTTATGGAAATTGGTAATGGAAATGGTGAGGGGGTGTGGTTCAACGAATTATTATGGATAGTACAATAATTTCTTTAGGTATTTTCTCAACGTCTCATCTAAAGTGAAAATATGGGTGGGTATAGGGATTGGGGGGTTAATGATGTGGGTTGGGGGGGTAATTGGGGGGGGAAGAGTACAGGGCTAGGTTTATAGTGGGACGTGTATGGGGTGTGTTTCCCATAGTAGGGGGGAGGACCAGCCGTCCCCGCTCTGCTCCCTCGCGCCTCCAGACCAAGGTTAAATTTAGGGGTGTATTGGATTAATGTTTGATACATTAGGTACTGTCTAGTCCTGACAGCGTCTTGTATTGTTGCCAATTATGCCATGTTTTAGTGAATTTGGAGGGAAGGGTCTCGTTGGATATGTTGATGAGTTCCTCTATTTTTTCGATATAGTTCAGTCTTCTGAACCATTCTTCCTTCGTAGGAATATGGGCAGAGCGCCAGTGTCGTGGAATGCAGTGTCTGGCTGCATTGATCATGAACATTGTCAATGATTTTAAATATTTTTTTTTTGGAGATGGGGTGTGGTGAATTAGAAATAGTGCGGGTGAAAATTCCACGTTCTCTTTAGTAACAGTTTTAATGGTGGAGTGTACCATTTGCCAGAAAGTCTGAATCTGGGGGCAAGACCACCATATATGGAGAAAAGAGCCTCCTTCAGCGTCACATCGCCAGCATCGATTTGGGTTGGAAGCGTAGTATTTGTTTAGCAGTTCTGGGGTTCTGTACCATCTAGTAATGATTTTATATCCACACTCTTGTGTTGCTACATTAAGGGATCCCTTATGTGTATAGAGGCATATCCGTTTCCAATCTTCAAGTGAAAGTGAAGCATTTAGGTCTTGTTCCCATGATGTGCGAACATGGTTTGAGAGCGCTAATTCGTCTGTGTGTGTGGAGGAGTATAGGGTTGATATTAGGTGTCTTTGTGGAGAGTGACTGGTGCATAGTTCCTCGAGGATAGAGAGTCTTCTCGTCCAGTTTTTTATAATGGATGGTTTGTTGAGGAAGTTCCTCACTTGCATGTATATCCATAGAGGCATTTTCTTAGGGGATAAGAAGGTGTTTAAATTTTCGTATGAAATGAAGGACTTGTCAGGGAAAAAGTGTGTTGCTAGTACCTCTTTTTCCGGCCAGATATCGGCCAGGAATGTTTTGCTCGTGCCCGGGGGGAAGTCAGGATTTTCTCTTATTGGGGTTAGGGGGCTAGACCAGGGATTCGGTTTGACTTTTTTAAGAGTGTTATGATGTATAGCGATAGTAGGGCCTATGAGAGGATGTCGTTTGATTTGTGGATTTATATGTTGAGGGTGTAGCCAGGGAAGGGTGTTTAGGTTTTGCGGGGAGAAGGAGTGTTCCAACAGCACCCATTCTTTAATTTGTTTGTGAATGTTCCAGTCAACTATTCTCGTAAGGTGAGTTGCCCAGTAGTATCGCCTAAGGTCTGGAAGCGCTAACCCACCCTTGTTTTTGGGTGCTGTTAGAATGTCGTATTTTATTCTGGGTTGTTTGTTGCGCCATATAAAGGCAGAGCAGGCTTGCTTGAAAGATTTAGACATAAACAAGAGAGCAGCGCCTCTTAGTGCAATACCTTCTTTAATGATAAAGGGTATAAGTAAATTTACACTCACATAAAAAATTGGATAAAAGATCGGATAAAAACAGAAAGGATCATCTGTGGATCACCAGGTAGTGTGCAGGCAGGTGTGGAGAGGAAGCCGATGCCCGTCACGCTGTTGGCTTCCAGCGCAAGCCGGGACACAAAGCCGATCACAAACCGTCCACACGCTCAGCACCACGTCACTTCCGGGTCACCAAACAGGAGATGCGCGCGTTCAGATCATTCATGATCCCTCATCAGGCAAGATAGAGGTCAGCTTGTAGTAGGACAGCTCTTATTTAAAGGCAACTGGGTGGGGCCCACAATATACTCATGAGTGAATTAAAAGGGACATGGCAAAGGATATAAATATAAACGCAGTTGCAACTGAAAAAATCTTAAACACAAAATAAAAATGAAAATAAAAATAAAAGTAATGATAAAAATAAAAATAAATTTAATAAAAATTGAATATAAAAATAAAGAGAAAATAAAAACTGGTTTATGCCGACCTACGGTTGATGTGTGAGTCTGCACCCTCTTCACTTTCCTCCAGTAACCTTACTGCTGCTGAAACTACTGCTCTTAAACAACTTATGCAGAACAGGGAGATTGTCATCAAGTCAGGAGATAAGGGCGGAGGAATAGTGGTTCAGAATAGATGCGATTACCTTCTGGAATCCAATAGGCTTTTGTCTGACACCCACACTTACAGTAAACTTTCAGGGGATCCCTTGCCCCAATTTCAAAAGGAAGCCCATGATCTCATCGATAGAGCTCATTCAGATGGCGTTATCACAGAGGATGAGGCCGCCTTCCTTAACCACTTCAATACTATGCACTTAGAACCCTTTACTACCAGACCAGTTTTCAGTTTTCAGTGCTGTTGCGCTTTGAATGACAATTGCGCGGTCGTGCGACGCTGTACCCAAACAAAGTTTTTATCATTTTGTTCCCACAATTAAAAGCCAGAAAAAAATAAACATCGCGTTTTTTATTTTTGGCGTCCCCACTAGTTTATGGTGGTTTTCTTTCGAGATAAACACCCTTGTTTTACTATTTTTGAAACAAACCCATGTCGCAGCGTGCTGGCGCGTTAACAGTAAGTTTCGCGTTGTCGTGACTTTTGACTTTTGACCAGACCATCATTTCCCAAGATTCACGTATCATAACTTCACCAATTCCTTCCGCCGGAGTAGGAGACACTATTGCGGTAGACTTACTCGAGATAGCTACTCTAGTACCCGAAGGAAAACTTTAACCCCGTTCCCTAGGGGACTTTCAAATGACATTCACACCCACAGTCTGTTTTCGGATAACCTAAGGTCTTCCATTA
>BLSH010271813.1:369499-380264 GCA_018402905.1 Glandirana rugosa | reverse complement strand
TATCATTCAGCACGAAGATGCACTTTTGGCTCTTAATTGGGCCTTCAGCCAAAGGGAAGATCTCCCATTTAACCAGATGACCTTCATCAGAAACTGCCTGGACTTCTGTCTCACCCATAACTTCTTCTGGTTTGATGGTAAGTTCTTCAGACAGAGGAAAGGCGTTGCTATGGGGGCAAAATTTGCCCCCAGCATCGCAAATTTATTTATGGGTGAGTGGGAGGACAGGACAATTTTTGCAAACAGAAGGAAGGAACTACTTTTCTATGTAAGATACATAGATGACTTGTTCTTCATCTGGAAGGGGTCTGAGTCATCGCTAAGCGATTTTGTGGGTCAGCTTAACAACAACCAGAATAACATTTCTCTCACCAGTCAGTGGAGTCGTGAAGAAATCCACTTTCTGGATGTCACTGTTAATAGAACTAATAACATTTTAACAACTAAAGTCTTCTTTAAACCAACCGATAGGAACAGCTTCTTGCCCTGGTTTAGCGGTCATCATCAGCTTTGGCTGAGAAACATTCCTAAGGGTCAAATGATGAGGGTGCGTAGAAACTGTTCAGACCTTGACTCCTATCAAACACAGTCTGGCATACTGAAAGAGAGATTTGAAGAAAAGGGCTATAGAAAAGAACATTTGGATGAAGTCATCAGTGAGGTAGCCAGGGTGCCAAGGGAGACATTGTTGAGTGACCAACCATGTAGGCCAGCTAAGACAAATACACACCAATATGGATTCATTACTGGTTACCATCAGCAATACCAACAGGTAGAGGAAATCTTTAGGCAGCATTGGCACATTCTGTTGATGGATACATTTTTGGGCCCTGTGTTGCCAAGTAAGCCAAAGTTTATCTACCGTAAAGGTCCTAGTATAGGGGACAGAATAGTGCACAAGGTTCTGGATGCTCCCAGTAAACCGGCCACTTTTTGGGATCAAAAAGGCTTTTTTGCCTGCAAAAAATGCAGACCCTACAGGGAAGTTAATGTCATCATGCGGGGAATAAGAACGTTCACTTCTCAGTCTAATAACTCAGAATTCAAGATTGCTGAGTTCATCACATGTAATATGACCCATGTGGTGTATGCTCTGAGATGTCCATGCGGCCTACTCTACATTGGGAGAACTAAGCGACCACTCCGAGTCCGAATTGCGGAGCACATTACGAACATTAAACTGGGGTACAAAGACCACAATGTCTCACTCCATTTTTTAAAATTTCATGATCGTGATCCATCGGGTCTCACGTTCTGGGGAGTGGACCGATTGGTACCAAATTGGAGGGGTACGAATCTTGTCCGGGACCTGTCCAGACGTGAGACCCGGTGGATTTATTTAACTGATTCTCTTACGCCCAAAGGCCTCAATGTCGAGCTGGACATCAACTGCTTCATTAATGATTATTGAAGGGGCAGTTGAGCTGACCGGGTGGCAGTTGAGGATATTAAGGGCACATATACAGAGGTACCTGGATGAATTCTGTCTTTGTCTCAGTTTTCGCAAAATCTGACATACAATAAATTATTCTGAAGTGTAGTTTCTCCCATAATAGTTGGAGATAACAGGATTAATAGCTTATCTAAACATGAAGTGTTTGTCACGTATTTGGGGGGGCACAGTAGTTCTTTGATTGTAATACCCCTCTTGTTTTGAATCATTTGGAGCACTCTAGGTCGATTTGGTAATTGGGTTATTACCCCACTGATTCGACCTATATACCTCCATGATAATTTAATATAAGTCTTCCTGTGCCTTTGGCCGATAAGGTGATGATTGGAATGCACCGCTCTGTGAGAGAGAGAGACCTCCAGTGGCCGCATTTCCGCATCGCAGTATTGTGTTCAGAGAAAGGAATAGAAAGGAGACTGTTGATTGTATCCTGGAGACAGGTGGGCCGGTCAGCCGCAGTGATTACCATTTCCTGCGGCTGACAAGATATAAACCAAGTAACAGCGTCACTTGGCCACGCCCTCTGTCGAAGTCGGATATGACGAAACGCGTCAGGGCGGGGCCAAGTGACGCATCGGAGTGAGCTGACAGGAGACATCCGGAACAAGGAAACCCTAGGACGTATCGGGCGGGTACCGGTAGGAGCTGGGTTGCTTTGCCTCAGAGTGTTTTCCTTGCTCATATACAGACAGCGATTTATATTGTACTCATGTGAGTTGCATTTTTATGGGTATTATGGGTGTTCAATAAACATGACGGTTTTACGCTATGTTGGCATCCCGTTCCTTCTTTATCCACACATGTGAGGGAAACCCGCAGTGGAGGTGAACATCTTTGGGAGACGGAGAAAGGACCGTTGCACCTGTTTGATACACCTGCAGATTTCTATACCCTATGCGAGATACTTACCTGGTTCTGGTGAGTGCAATTCTTAAGGGGACGTGGTCCTCATGCACGTGGTGATTATCTGGTGGTGGCAAGAGTCATACAGCATTATGTCCCATACGGCTTGAAGATTGCATAAGAATACACACTAGCGCTGCTGCAGAGACTGTTGTGTTCAGTACACTGTTTGTTTTAGAATTTTTCAAAATAACCAGTTTTTCTTCCTTTTTGCTAAAATACAAATCCAATTTTAAAAAAATTAAAATCATTTTATTTACTTGTTTTTGGCCGATTTATATTCTTCCTCAAATATTTGTTAAGAGAAAAAAATCACAATCGCCGTTTATTGATTGGTTTGCGCAAAAGTTGCCACGTTTAGGGATGATGCAAATTAATTTCTGGGGTTGTATTTTTTTCTTAATTTTTTACTAGTAATGGTGGCGATCTGCGATTTTTAGCGGTACTGCAATATTGCAGCGGACATGTCGGACCATTTGGACACTTTTTTGGAACCATTGGCACTTATACAGCGATCAGTGCTATAAAAATGCACTGATTACAGTAGAAATGCCATTGGCAGTGAAGGGGTTAACCGGGAGAGGGTTAACTGTGTTCCCTATGGGGTGTTCTAACTGTATGGGGACTGGGCTGGCAGGCGGAGGGAAGTGATCACGGCTTCCATATACAGGAAGCCTGTGATCACCGCCCTTCCCCCTCTGTCTGAATGGAGTTCCATGTTTACATACATGTACCTCCGTTCTTTCACTGCAGAGGGGCCATCGCGAGTAGCTGGCGGCGATCGAGTCTGCCCTACTCGCTCCCTGACCCCCCCCCCCCCAGAACACAGTGAGCACGCGAGCGTGCCTCCGGAGGCACACGTGCGCTCACAATGCTAGTTATCGCAGCTGCCGTTAGGTGAGAGTGGTTTGCGATAACGAACCATTTTGCCGCCGTCATGCTGCGGTGGGCGGACGGCAAGTGCTTAAATATCATGCTTGAGGGGGTCCCCTTATTATGAATCTCTGGGATGTTAAGAACAGTGCCACCGCAAAATTACATTTGTAAAGGAAAAATTGTAATTTCAAATCAGTCGCGGTTGGAATGTATTGCTGGTTCCCTGCAATATAGATAAAGATCACTGAAAAAGCATTGCGTTGGGGATCCCCCCAGTCCATGCCAGGCCCTTCGGGTCTAGCATGGGTTTTAAGGGGAACCCCATGCCAAATTTATAAAAATGGTGCTGGGGTCCCCCCAAAATCCATACCAGACCTGAAGGGCCTGGTACGGACTTTGCGGGGGACCCCTACCCACAATTTCTGTTTAATTTTGGAGTGGAGTTCCTCTTAAAATCTATGCCAGACCCTTATCCGAGCGTGCATGCACTGTATATATTCTACACAGTGGTGTAGTGGTTAGCACTTTCGCCTGAGAGCCAACGGGTCACTGGTTCAGATCCCAACCACAACACTCCCTGCCTGGAGTTTGCATGCTCTCCCTGTGTCTGTGTGGGATTCTTCTGGGTATTCCAGTTTCCTCCCACACTCCAAAGACATGCTGGTAGGTAAATTAGATGCTGTTTAAATTTTCCCTAGTATATGTATGAATGTGCGTTAGGGACCTTAGATTGTAAGCTCCTTGAGGGCAGGGACTGATGTGAATGTACAATATATATGTAAAGCGACAGCGCTATAGAAGTACCTGAAATAAATACACAGAATGCAGTGTATTATATATACCATACTGTACATATACAGGGTGGGCCATTTATATGGATACACCTTAATAAAATGGGAATGGTTGGTGATATTAACTTCCTGTTTGTGGCACATTAGTATATGTGAGGGGGGAAACTTTTCAAGATGGGTGGTGACCATGGCGGCCATTTAGAAGTCGGCCATTTTGAAAACAACTTTTGTTTTTTCAATAGGAAGAGGGTCATGTGACACATCAAACTTATTGGGAATTTCACAAGAAAAACAATGGTGTGCTTGGTTTTAATGTAACTTTATTCTTTCATGAGTTATTTACAAGTTTCTGACCACTTATAAAATGTGTTCAATGTGCTGCCCATTGTGTTGGATTGTCAGTGCAACCCTCTTCTCCCACTCTTCACACACTGATCGCAACACCGCAGGAGAAATGCTAGCACAGGCTTCCAGTATCCGTAGTTTCATGTGCTGCACATCTCGTATCTTCACAGCATAGACAATTGCCTTCAGATGACCCCAAAGATAAAAGTCTAAGGGGGTCAGATTGGGAGACCTTGGGGCCATTCAACTGGCCCACGACGACCAATCCACTTTCCAGGAAACTGTTCATCTAGGAATGCTCGGACCTGACACCCATAATGTGGTGGTGCACCATCTTGCTGGAAAAACTCAGGGAACGTGCCAGCTTCAGTGCATAAAGATGAACAGGTTATTGAGTCACTCCTCAATGGTAAGGCCACCGGCCCAAGCGGCTTTTCGGCCGATTACTATAAATTATTTTAAACTCTATCCCCCCGCATGAATCAGGTGTTCAATGCTGCTGTGTCCTCAGGCAAATTACCAACTGAAATGTTATTTGCTAACATTGTGACACTTTCAAAACCAGGGAAGGATCCGGTATCTCCATACAATTTTCGCCCCATATCATTGCTCAACACAGATCTTAAAATATATGCAAAACGTATAGCCCAGAGACTAACATCCATAATGCCACACCTTATACATCCAGACCAGGTAGGTTTTATCAAAGGAAGGCAAGCACCTGATGCTACAAGGAAAATTATAAATTGATACATTATGCAGACTCAAAGAAAACCCCATCAATATTTGTAACCCTAGATGCCGAAAAAGCCTTTGATAGGATTCACTGGGGATACTTAAAACAGACCCTCACAAAATGTGGCTTCCAAGGTAATATCATACCAGCTATTCTCTCTCTCTATTCCAGCCCCTCCGCCCGAGTATACACAAATGGTATCTTCTCAGACGCGTTTAAAATTATGAATGGCACAAGACAAGAAAAAGATGCCCTCTTTCCCCACTAATTTTTACATTAATGATGGAACCCCATGGCCCAAACAATTCGCACCTCTTCCCATATCTCTGGAATCAAAGTCAAAGATCAAGATTTTAAAATTACATTATTTGCGGATGACATAATCCTAACCCTAACAGATGCGGATCCTTCCCTGACCAAACTGTGTGAAACCTACATATTTTTAATTCTTGCTCATACTACAAAATCAACAACACCAAGTCCAATATCATGAGTGTAAAAATACCAGACAAGAATTAACTCACTCTTATGGCCAAACACCCCTTCCAGTGGACAACCAAATCAATGACATACCTAGGTATATCACTAACTCCCACTTCCTCTGCCCTCTACACGTGCAATTATCTCCCTTTTCTCCAAACCTGTACAAAGACCTCCAACACATAGGCAAATACTATCTGTCCTGGGCTGACAGAGTTGCAAGGTTTAAGATAATCACCCTACCAAAACTCTTACACCTATTTAGAACCATTCCTATATTGATCCCTGACTCTTTTTTCAACACCTTAAAGCAAATGATAAGGCAATATGTCTGGTCGAATAGCAAGCCAAGATGTTCCTATGAAATAACCACCAAACACAAAAGCACCGGTGGCATGGGATTGCCAGATGCCAAGGACTACTACGTAGCAGTATTCTTGGACCAACTTAAGAACTGGCTCACACCCTCATTAACCAAACAATGGTGCTTCATAGAACAAGAGACAATACAGAAAGGAGCTTTGCGTCCCTTAGTTCTAGCCCAAGCTCTATCTGCCTAAACATATAAAAGCAAACACACCACTATCTCAGCTGCCATAACCACATGGAAATACCTCAAAGACAACACACACACAAGGTCAGACAATCAAAGTATAACAATACCCATAGATGCCTTACACTTTCTCCTCCCGGAAATTTCTCTTAAACATTGGACCCAAATTAGACTCCAACCACTAAATTCACTCACAGATCAAGGCAGAATCCTGCCATTCTCTACCATAAAAACCACACATCTGATTTCCAATCAGGCTCTACACTCTTGCAGGCAAATAGCGTCTTATATGAGAAACAACCCTGACACATCTATACTACTGCCAAAAAAAGCGTGGTCTTTTTGGACTTCTACTTCACCAACTGCAAAAGGCATAACCATTTTTTACAATCTCCTACATAACAAATCAACATTCTCTAAGCCATCCTCATATATAAGATGGGAAAAAGACTTACAAACTTAATTTCAAACACATCAGTGGCAAAAAGCCATACATCACAACCTAAGCACATCACATTTCGTTATTGGAAAACAGCGCAGGAACGACACCATAGATGGTATCTTACCCCGGTACAACTGTGCAATTTCAAAAACTTGGATGATGATCAATGCTGGCGAGGTTGCTCCCACTCAGGGATACTTCTCCATATCCTTTGGGATTGTCCCCACATAAAGGAGGGAAAAAACGGGAGGGTGCAGGTGGGTGTGGTGCTGCTAGAAGAGTGAGATATGAAATATTTTTTACTAAACAATTACTTGTTCGTATGGGATGAAATAAATGAAATGGTGAAAAAACACAACGATAAATGTCAAAATTTGCTGTATTAGATGTCAAAAAGTGCTAAGTGTCTGAAAGGAGTGTATAGATGAGAAAAGCTTAAAGTGCTAAATGTAATAAAAGTGCAAGTGCAATCTTACAAAAGGTACATGCAATTGAGTGTGTATTAAGAATTTATTTGGATCTCTTTCTGCTTTCATGCACTGAACCCTGGAAACAATGTGCTAGCCCACATGCAGCGGATACCTGGATAGGGACACATGGTTGGTTTAAAGCCCGCATGCAGCAGATTCCTGGGCTAGGGACACATAGCTGGCAGAGTACAAAGGTGATTGGAAGCCGTCTCTGCAGCTCCATCCGGCGGTAGATAGTGTGATCACCAACCCAGACTTCTATCCATCTCTGGTTTTGGAGTATTGACAATCTATAGAAGCTGTCTATTCAGCTCCACCCGGTGGTGGTCTTTTTGTATAGCAGCTTAGATTTGTGTTATCCTTATTTCATCTGTAAATAACCTATTTACTTCCATTGGGATAACATCCGGAGAATATGTTGTGAGATACTATACAACACATTATACATGTCTTTTGGATTATATTTGCTTAGGCCATTATATTTTAGGATCCAATTATTACTTTTTGATCTTTGTTACACATTCAGCAACCTATAAGGTTATGCACATGGCGGTGTGTTTATGTTTTGAAGTTTTCACTCAATTTTATGTACCTTTTCTAAGATTGCACTTGCACTTTTATTATATTTAGCACTTTAAGCTTTTCTCATCTATACACTCCTCTCAGACACTTAGCACTTTTTGACATCTAATAAAGCACATTTTGACATTTATTGTTGTGTTTTTTTTTCACCATTTCATTTATTTCATCCCATACGAAAAAGTAATTGTTTAGAAAAAACATCTCATATCTCACTCTTCTAGCAGCGCCACACCCACCTGCACCCTCCTGTTTTTTCTTGACTAACATCTGCCTGTCAGATGTAAGGTGGAGGCAGCAGCTATATATATTCACACATTTATTGATGTACACATTTTTGGCCATAGCGCGGCAACACCCCTTATCCAATATCTCTGTCCCCACATAAAACCTTTTTGGAAAAGGGTCTTCTATTTAATTTCTGACTTCACAGGAATCCTGACCAAACCAACACCTTCCCTGGCTATTCTTAGCATTCGAATAGAATCCTTCCCTTTATTTGCGGCCAGATTACTTTTAATGAGGAAATGGAGATGCTCCCTTGT
Organism: Glandirana rugosa; assembly: GCA_018402905.1. Classification (NCBI taxonomy): domain Eukaryota; kingdom Metazoa; phylum Chordata; class Amphibia; order Anura; family Ranidae; genus Glandirana; species Glandirana rugosa. Next base: position 372,091 of record BLSH010271813.1, on the reverse strand, counting down.
ACCCAACCTATCAAATGTTAAACTCCAACTCAACCTAACCAGAGAACTCGAAATCTGTTCCCCCATACAAAATGACACATAAGACAAATGAATAGCCGATTGGAAACCCTGGTCAACATACCAAAAGCTATAACGTCTTTACTTGTTATATGACCTAATGTTATTTCTTTGTCAGATTCTCTATCATACTAATTAATATTTACTGGCTTATGTGAGTGAAATGTTCACTATTCTAATCTGTACTTCATTGGTACGTAATTATTGTTTTTTATTTCCTGTAACATATTTGGAAAACCAATAAAAAATATAAAAAAAAAAAAAAAAAAAAAGAGAAAGATCCTTGTCCAAGGTGTCTATTACAAAAGTATGGCTGTCTTTGGTAACAGAAATTTTTCTGTGATATCCCCAGCGGTATAATATTTTATGGTTTCTCAGTACCTTAGTCACAGTATTTAGGTTTTTTCTTTTTTGCAGGGTATATTGCGACAAATCGGCAAAAAATTGCAAGTTCTGGTATTGTGGAGGACTTTGGTCTCTTTTGCGCATTACTGACATAAGGTTGTCTTTGATATGAACAAAATGGAGACATAGTATTGCGTCCCTAGGTACTTGATCAGACAGATGAGACGGTTTAGGCAAGTGGTGGATCCTGTAAGTGGTGACATCCAGATCTAAAAGACCGGGCATGAAATATTTACACAGCTTTGTGGCATAGGGGCGCAGGTTGGATTGTTGAAGTGATTCAGGGATCCCCCTTATTTTTAAATTGTTCCTTCTCGACCTGTCCTCCATGTCCCCCAGCTTTGCCCTAATCCACTCTGTTTTTACTTTTTATTTTATCATTAGTGTCCACTAAATAATTTATGGTGGAGGCGTATTCCCCCATTTTTGCTTTTATGTGATCTACTCTGACCTCCGATTGTATCTCCTGATTAAATTTGTGCATTCAGGAAACAATGTCAGCTTGGATTGTACTTCTCAGTGAGAGGAGCATGTGTTTTAGTACTGTATCTAAGACAGGCTGATTTAGAGTGGGGAATGATTCAATTGATTCCAGCATCTCCCTTGTGTCCTCCCCTGAGTCAGCAATAGGGCTTGTGGATGGGGTGAATCCATTGCCATCCAGCCTTAGTTTAGCCTTGGCTGGACTGCTAGATGTTGGGGTGGGAGGATAGGAGTGTTGGCTGCCTGGTTAACCATTATTAGCTGGCTGGGTGCTCTTTTTAGATGGCTCATTGCTTGTTGTAGCAGTCGGGGGTGAGTAGGCCTTGGTGCCATTTTGCCTACCTCCATGCTGACTTGTGGAGAAGAAGTCTGTAGACGCTGGGACCTCATTTTGCTTTTCCCTTTCTTGGACATGATCCTTGTGCTCTCCCGGGTCTAGATGCAAGGAAATCGGGTCAGAAATCTCCCTGAAAGTGCTGCTGTGTGCACAGCAAGGAGAACCGCTGCTCCAGGTAAGAGATCCACACTGATGATTTCTGATCCAGATGCAGGTGCAAGACCCGGACTGCCAGCCGTAGATACTACATAAAGGAGAGATGGCTGCACACTGTCTTCACAGAAAATCCTTTATTGACATGCTTGAATCATGAGACATGACACACCACAAAGAGCCTAGCCAGAGGGGGTGTGACCAAGATGGCGACCAGGCCAGACGCATAGGCACAGAGCTCTGCTACCACAGTGGTGGAAAACATCCTATATACCCATCCTGCTTGCCTAAAACTGACTTGCAGACATCGCTCTGACACCCCAGCTGATGCAGACATGAAAAAAGCAGCAGAAAGAACTTAAAGACAAGGGAACGGCATCAGCTAAGTTAGGCTGGATGGCGACCTATGTGGTGAAACCTTCCAAGATGGCACTGCACCCGGAGGACTCGGCTCCAGCTCTTACGGCTCAATCTAATTTCGATGCCCTTTTGCAGGCAATTACAGGCTGCCAAGCGCCCCTTGCTGCCAAAATTGATTCCCTACAGATAGAGATGGACCTTGTCCGCAAGGACAACAATAGGATCCAACATCGGGTTAAGGAAGTGGAATGCCAGACGGGAGACACAGAGGATACCGTGAGGGACCACACAGCCACCCTCCATACAGTCCAAGTGCATCTTAAACATCTGGAATCAAGAGCTGAAGATGCCGAGAACAGGAACTGGTGTAACAATCTTAGGATCCTGGGTCTGCCGGAGGGAGTGGAGGGCCATGACACCCCAGCCTATACCGAATGCCTCCTGCATTACCTTTTTCCCCAGGCAGCCTTCTCTCCACACTTCGTGGTGGAGCATGCCCACAGAATGCCATCAGCCTGCGGTGCTCCGGGGACACCTCCATGCACGTTCATCTTCCGGGCTGATGAAATTCAGGGATCATGACCTAATCCTCAGAGAGGCTCATAAGCTGGAGAATATCCACCATGAGGGTACAAGGCTTCTCGCCGGGCTAAAAACATCAAGTATAGTATGCTGTTCTTGGCTTGTTTGTGGGCAATCGATGGGGAAACTGCCCGCTTCTTCACCTCACTGGATGAAGCTGCCCAATGGGTGAATTCCTTGCCCCGCTAAAAATGGGAAATGCTAGAAAATAACGC
>BLSH010271813.1:333172-344467 GCA_018402905.1 Glandirana rugosa | reverse complement strand
GACTGACAAGGAGTGCAGTGGTGAAGGGTAAGTGGAAGATGATGTGGAGGATGATGAGGTCCTAGACCCCACATGGAATGAAGGTCATGCGAGTGACGTGTGCAGTTTGAAGGAAGATGTGGTGCTCGCACAGAGGCACCAGCACAGCAAAAGAGAAAGCACGTTGCAAAAGTGGAGCGACCGTCCCCTAGACAGTAGGCCTGCTACTACCCACCGCACCCAGGGACCTAACACACCAAAGGCAGCTCAAAGGCGTTCCCCGGTGTGGCAGTTCTTCAGACAATCTGCTGACTACAAGACACAAGTGGTTTGCACACTGTGCAATGAGAGGCTGAAGCGAGGCACAAATGTTCTAAACCTGAGCACAACCTCCATGACCAGACATCTAAATTCAAAGCACTTGCTGCAGTGTAATAAGTACCTCAAAATCCAAGAGAGGCCTCGGCCTCCTCCTGCTTCCTCTTCTGCTGCTGCCTCGGCCTCTTCCTCCACCTCTACAGTGCCAGTGTCACCTGCCACCCAGCAAACAGAGCATGTGACAGCAATGCCACCATGTCCGCCACCGTCCCCAAGCATTTCCACACGGTCCCATGGAAGCTTACAGCTCTCCATCTCCCAAACACTGGAGAGAAAGAGGAAGTACCCCCCTACCCACCCGCGATCCCAGGCCCTGAATACCAGCATTTCAAAATTCCTGGTCTTTGAAATGCTGTCATTTCGTCTGGTGAACACGGACAGTTTTAAAAACCTGATGGCGGTGGCTGTCCCACAGTATGTGGTTCCCAGCCGCCACTACTTTTCCAGGCAAGCCATCCCTTCCCTGCACAAACAAGTCGGGGACGAGATCAAGTGTGCACTGTGCAATGCCATCTGTGGCAAGGTCCACATAACCACTGATACGTGGACCAGTAAGCACGGGCAGGGACGCTATAGCTCGCTAACTGCACACTGGGCAAATGTAGTGGCGGGTGGGCCTGAGGTGCCTAGCCATTTGGAGCATGTCCTTCCGCCACCCAGGATTGCAGGGCATTTCTCTTTGCCTCCTGTTGCCTTTTCCTCCTACTGCGCTTCCTCATCCTCTTCCTCTACCACCCCCTCATCCGCTTAGCGTAACACCTTCACCACCAACTTCAGCACATCCAGGGGGAAATGACAGCAGGCTGCTTTAAAACGGATATGTTTCGGGGATAAACCCCACACTGCGCAGCAACTGCAGGTGGGCATTGAACAACAGACCGATGAGTGGTTGTTGCCACTGAGCCTCAAGCCCGGCCTAGTGGTGTGGGATAATGGGCGAAATCTCGTAGCAGCTCTGGGCCTAGCCGATTTGACTCACATCCCTTGCCTGGCCCATGTGCTGAATTTGGTGGTGCAGAAATTTCTAAAACACTACCCGGATATGTCAGAGCTGCTGCAGAAAGTGTGGGCCATCTGTGCGCGCTTTCGGCGTTCTCACCCTGCTGCTGCTCGCCTGTCTGCGCTGCATCGGAACTTCGGCCTTCCCGCTCACCACCTCCTATGCAACGTGCCCACAAGGTGGAACTCCACCTTGCACATGCTGGAGAGACTGTGTGAGCAGCAGCAGGCAATAGTGGAGTTTCAGCTGCAGCAGGCACGGGTCAGTTGCTCTGCGGAACAGCACCACTTCACCACCAACGAGTGGGCCTCCATGCGAGACCTGTGTAGCGTATTGCGGTGTTTTGAGTACTCCACCAACATGGCCAGTGCCGATGATGCTGTTCTCAGCGTTACTATACCACTTCTATGTCTCCTTGAAAAAACACTTCGGGCCATGATGGAAGAGGATGTGGCACAGGAGGATGAGGAGGAGGAAGAGGGGTCATTTCCACGGTTATCAGGCCAGTAATTCCCAAGTGGCTCAGAGGGTGGGTTCCTGCACCAGCATAGGCCAGGTAAAAAATTTTCAAGACAGGGCATGGTTCTGGAGGACGAGGAAGATGATGAGGAGGAGGAGGAACCGTGTTCCCAGCAGGGTGTAACCCAACGCAGCTTGTGGGCATCACTGGAGCGTGGCTGGGGGGATATGGAGGACACAGATGATACACCTCCCACAGAGGACAGCTTGTCTTTGCCTCTGGGCAGCCTGGCACACATGAGCGACTACATGCTGCAGTGCCTGCTCAATGACAGTCGAGTTGCCCACATTTTAACTTGTGCCGATTACTGGGTGGCCATCCTGCTGGATCCCCGTTACAAGGATAATGTGCCGTCCTTAATTCCCTCACTGGAGCGTGATCAGAAGATGCTCGACTACCAGCGCACGCTGGTAGATGCGCTGCTGAGGGCATTCCCAAATGACACCGGGGGCTCTGTGGAAGCACAAGGCGAAGGCGGAGGAGGAGGAAGAGGTCGCCAATGCAGCTGTGGCACCGCCAGCACCTTACAAGGTAGGGTTAGCATGGTCAAAATGTGGAAAAGCTTTGTCAGCAGCACGCCACAACAAACAGCACCACCAGCTGATAGGCAACGTCTTAGCAGGAGGCAGCATTTCAGCAACATGGTGGAACAGTATATGTGCACACACCTACATGTACTGACTGATGGGTCTACCCCATTCAACTTCTGGGTCTCCAAATTGGGCACATGGCCTGAGCTTGCCCTTTATGCCTTGAAGGTGCTTGCCTGCCCTGCAGCCAGTGTATTGTCTGAACGTGTGTTTAGCACAGCAGGGGGCACTATCACAGACAAGCGCAGCCGCCTGTCCACAGCCAACATGGACAAGCTAACGTTTATTAAAATGAACCAAGCATGGATCCCACAAGACTTGGCTGTACCTTGTGCAGAATAGAGATTTAGACCGGCCTCACACAGCCATTGGTATACTTTTTTTTTTTTAATCTTTCTCAATATTTTGGGGGCTGCCCCAATTAGAGAAAAAAACAAACAAACAAATAACAGTGTTGGCTACCTCCTCCTCCTCGTCCTCCTCCTCCTCCACCACCGCCACTTCCACCTACACGGCCATGGCCTAGTCAACCTCTGGGCTCCTACACCACATCCACCTCCTCCTCCCCCCATTTTTATTTTTTTTGTGATTTTAAGTTATTTCCCTATCCACATTTGTTTGTAGGGCACTTGTCCTACTCCTTACCCCCATTTTGCTTCCTTTTGCAGCCCTCTAGCCCTTTCCAGGACTTTTTTACAGCCATTTTTGTGCCCAAAAGTTCGGGTCATCATTGACTTTAATGGGGTTCGGGGTCTGGGGTCAGGTTCGGTACCGAACCCGAACTTTTCTGCGAAGTTTGGCCAAACCAGATGAACCCGAACATCCAGGTGTCCGCTCAACTCTAGATGACATCACACGTCCTGCACGTTGCCATGTTCCCAACGGCTGTCGAATGACACCCCATGCCAAAAGCCTGCCAGTGCACGAAGGGTGCCAAGTCAACTGGGATGCTACCTGGCTAGATGGACCATGTGTTCTGAGTGTAAAGGGGATACCAGCGATCTGGCTCCACCCCCCCCCCCCCCGGTGGATAAAGGAGGGAATGCACAGCAGCAATTACAAAAACACAGAGCTATAATGCATTAATTAGTAACAGCATGGCTCAAATTACATTTGAAACAATACAGAATACAACAAGAAAAACAGAAGGGAAAAAAGCTCCGTTTTAACTCTTTATATCATTCTGAACAATTTTTGGTTAAAAATGATGTACTACCACCTCACAGAACTGTATAAAGTGAAAAAAGGGGAATTATTCTGATTTTGATAGAGTAGAAATGAGAACACAGCTAGAGAAGCCAGACAGGAGCAATTACAAAATGGATCCATGGAGGGGTTATTTAATCTCCAAGCCCCCTAACACGAAGCCCTCCAGAAATGGCTTGAAAGACAATGATTTGTTCAAGCTAGGAGGGGGGCGTAGCATTTAATTTGAATATCCATATTTGCTTTCACTGCACAAGGATTTTGTTCCAGTCACCACCGCGAGGGCTTGGATGAACAGGATCCAAAATCACAAAGGAAATTTTGGGAATACCGCCCCCATGTGTAGAAGCTACATGTCTACCCAGTGGCAGTTCTGGGTTGCATGGTTTCATACTTGTTCAGTGTCAATAAGCCCTCTGCCAACATTTTTGTTTTGCCCAGATAGAAACATGTACAGTCACACAAAATTTGCTTGTCCCCCCCTCCCTTTGATCTATATTTTAAGGCACAGGCATTCCACTGCCATTCTGGCTGCGTCACAGACTGCCTATTCATGTGAAATGAGAAAGGACAAGTAATCAAAAAGGACATGTTCCTTACACTGTGGGATTTAGTGATATTTACTGTTGAAATTCTTTTGTATTTGCTTTTTGAAACTACAATCTAAATAAATAATACATATACTGTCCTGTTTTGCTTACAGACACTCTGGGGCTAATTCACTATATCGCGAATATGCAATTGCGCGACACCTAAAAATAATGACCATTTAAGTCAATTAGCATATCAACTGGGCGATCATGCTAACGCAAAATCACGCTATTGCCTTGAATATGCCTTCTTAATCGGCATAAGTGGGAATAGCTGATATCAATTGGGCTTGAACCTGCAGAATCCATTGAAGGTTTGAATGAACATGATTTGCTTGAAAAAGTGTATGGGAACTACCGCAGCAAAATGGAAAACATAATGCTGAGTACAATGCAAGGTGTGGTGATGACACCCGTAGGATCCAAACCTGTAGCTGTAACCTTTGAAGGTAACAGAAGTAACAACTACACTACAGATTTGACCCCAACCAGCCATAGAAAATACATTTACTAATCTTGTATTCTGTTAAATCTCTACAAACTAACTGCTGGCACGTTAAATAGTGTGGGGTTATTCCAATTCCACACCATGATATTAATGAATATGTACATACCATTGCAGCATTTAAAGAATTCATAGTATGGAAGCAATCAAACTGATGTGCATTGGCCAATTGGTGAATATGCGTTCGCATATTTTCAGCATATAATGCTGAGTACAATGCAAGCTTTCAGAAGGTGATACCACTCATACCATTGAACTACTCTGTGGGGTAGATAGCCTTGTTTAAATGTATCATGTAGGCTTGCTGATACCATACAAATCATTGTACCAACCAAACTTTTAACAGTCAGAATTGTATGACATTCATGTCAGCTGGGATTTATACTGATCTGGGATTAGCTGAAGCTATTCACATGGTACAGGTTGTTGAGATAAATCCAAGTACCATGTGATAGCTGGGCTCAATCCCAGCTCACCAATCTTGGTAACCAAGCTGATATTAAAGTGGTGCCTCAGCCCCCCCCACCTCAGAAAATGTACAAGTCAGCAGCTACACATCCTGCAACTGGTGGCTTTAATTATTAGGACACTGTCCTGGAAGCTAGCGATGTTGGCACCCCAGCCCATGTTTCCATTGGCTCTCAGGTGCTGTCACCTCCATTGCCGATTCCCTACTTCACATGCACAAAGGGCACTGTGCTTTCTGAATGGCCTGGCAACAGGGAAGGAGGAGGGGTGACAAATTTCTACCATACCTCACTGCAGTGAGGTCTGTTAGAAGTGGGGACAGGTATATGTCCAAATCAGATACCTGTTCCTCCCCCAAAAAGGTTCCAAACGTGGCATCAGAAGGGGGAGGAGAGAGATAAGCAGAGCTTCCACTTTTTGGTGGATATCTATGGTCCCTTTCACACTTGTGCAACTTGTCCTGCAAAGTCGCCTGTCTAGTTGGACCCCGTGATTTCCAATGAGTAGCATTCATAGCTGTCTGACTTCAAGTGGCATCAACTTCATAATAGTCCCTGAACTACTTTGGTCCGAGTATTATATGACTTGAGGTCCCTAGACCTCAAGATTACATAGGCATCGCTTCAAGTCACATCAAAGTTGCATGACTTTCAAGTCACACAAGTTCGAATGGGGCCTAAGTGAAAGGTGGTATCCTGAAAATAATGCAGTTTGCCCACGACATTGCCCCAACTTCAGGGAATGCCTGTGTAATATTAAGAGCTAGGAACCTCAAGTCACACCAAAGTAGTACAGGGACTACTTTGAAGTTGGTGCCACTTGAAGTAGCAGAAATGAATAGTTTCAGGAAAAGTCGGCCAAGTGTAAAAGGAGTGTATATAAGCAGCTCTCTCAGATATACTTATATATATATATATATATATATATATATATATACACACACGCACTCCTTCTTGATTTACATCAGCAGAGAACATACAGGAAGTGTAATGTGCCTGTAACCAGGAAGTCATGTGTGTGCATGGGCATGAAGCCCGGCGGCCATCAGGGGGTACAGGCAGTACTGTTGTAAGGGGCCCCAGTGTCTCAAGGGGCCCTTACAACAAAGACTTTAGCAGTCTTTAACATTGGAGTCTATGAGAGGGGGACACCCAGTTTGGGGACACCGTTCTCCCCAACCATACCAATAACAATACCAAACTTTAGTCACATAGAGAGCACCCCCTGGGCAATAACTGGGCCAGGTTTGGGACCTCCAGCATCTATGGTTCGGCTGTACCAGGTCCTCAAAATGACCATTCATTGACCGGCAATTGTTGGGTGAATTTCAGACTTAACATTGGAATCTATGGGAGGGGGGCACCCAGTTTGGGGACACCGTTCTCCGGAACCATAGGCGATAAAAATGCCAAACTTGGGTCACATGGAGAGGGCCCCTGGACCACAATTGGTCCAAGTTTGAGACCTCCAGCACCTATGGTTTGGCGCAAAGTCTTATTGCAAGCATTGGGTGAGGCTGTGCCGCCTGTGCACTGTTTTGTAACCCCTTGGATTTCACACTAGCATGCATTGCACACTTCACTGGGTCATGCTTGACAGGCTACACCTGGTAAGTGTGACAGGGTGTATAATTCCTACTGGGATTGCGACATGTGTACACCCCTGGCCAGTGGGCAGATGTGGTGGAATGGCCCAGTGTGAAGGCCCTGGGAATGTTGTTGGTCAGAAGGGGGAGGCCCAGGTGTAAAGCTGTGTAAGGGGCCCTAAAATTTCTGATGGCTGCTCTGGCAGGGAGTGAATGTGTGGTGATCCCAAATGAACAAATAAATTAACCCCATCACCACCAAATATAGCTACCACATCCTCCCACACACAGTGTAAGCACAAGTATATTTCCTACACTTACTTGGCAAATGAGTAGCACCTCCTCTTTGCTAAACTGGGACCTCGCTATATTCACCTATATAGAGATCCTGACCAGCAAAGGCACTTCCGGGTGAACACAATGACATACCTGGGTCAGAGCACAAAGCCCCACTTGCTTGCGAATATTTGATCGTAATCACAATTTTTTTTTTAGTAACAGACAGGTGAATGACAAAAACAAAGGCCCAGTTTGAGATATACAACACTGCCTATACACCAACTAAATTTGTTATGAGTACAAGTTCACACTTGTGCAATGCGGAAACCCTGCAAATACAGTGCAGGTTCCTGCACTGCATTTCACACTGCCATGCGCGACCTGCTGGGAGTGTCAATACATTGTTAATGACACCCCCATTACAGCTCACATATCGCAGTGCAAATGAACAGTTCGGACATTAATCGGATCGCATGGGTGTGAACACCCATGCAATCCAATTCTAGTACGGACCAAAAAAAATACTATCTGTATGGCTGAAATTGCATCGCTTGGACAGCGCATGTGATTTGTACTGTGGTGTGAGTCAGACGCAATCTTGCACAGCGCAGCAGTGTGAACCGACACTTATCTGCAATTCTCTAGACCTGTTAAATAAAAAGACTCCACCTAAACATCCTTTATCATTTATTTGCAGTTGTGCTGAAGAGATTAGGTTTTTTAATCCTCAATTACACCTTCTCATAATTTGTCATTAACAAGACATTTTACTTATCCATACCCAGCCCCCCCCCTAAAAAAACTAAATAAAAAAAAATAGCTCAAGAATTTACATTTATTTGCACAGTAGCAACAAAATGATGTACATTCATTTAGTGGCATTAGTATATTAGGTGGTACATTTAGACAAACATTTAGCAAATGGGATCTAAGGGCCCTGCTCATAGGAGCTTACAATCTAATTTTTTCCAAGTCTTATAGTGGACACAGCAGGCTACACATTTCATAGTACAACTACTCTCAACAGACACCAACCGCCAACAAATGTTTAGCTGCAAAATTAAACATATATACAAAAAAACAGTCATTCTTAAAAAAAAAAGAAAATTACATATTATTAAAAAGACACATATTCAAAAAATAACACTCACCACTAGAATTGAGCGGACACATAGAAGTTCGGGTTCGGCCGAACTTCGCAAAAAAGTTTGGGTTCGGTACCGAACTTGACCCGAACTTGACCCCGGACCTCGAACACCATTGAAGTCAACGGGGACCCGAACTTTTCGGCACCAAAATGGCTGTAAAAAAGTCCTGGAAAGTGCTAGAGGGCTGCAAAAGGAAGTAAAATAGGGGTCAGAGTAGGACAAGTGCCCTACAAAAAAAATGGGGATAGGGAAAATAATTTAAAATCAAATAAAAAAATAAAAATGGGAAGGGGGGATGGATGTGGAGTAGGAGCCTGCCTAGAGGTTGACTAGGCCCTGACCATGGCAGTGTAGGTGGAAGTGGCGGTGGTGGAGGAGGAGAAGGAGGAGGAGGAGGAGGAGGTAGCCAACACTTTTTGTTGTTTGTTTTTTTTTCTAATTGGGGTAGCCAAATATTGAGGCATATTAAAAAAAAAAACAAGTATACCAATGGCTGTGTGAGGCCAGTCTAAATGTCTATTCTGCACAAGGTATAGACAAGTCTTGTTCTATAGAACTAGGAGATGATTATAGAACAATAATCTGTCCCTTACAGGAGCAGCAGGAACCTCTCCCTATAGCACTAGGAGACGATTTTAGAACAATAATCTGTCCCTTACAGCACCAGCAGGAACCTCTCCCTATAGAACTAGGAGATGATTATAGAACAATAATCTGTCCCTTACAGGAGCAGCAGGAACCTCTCCCTATAGAACTAGGAGACGATTTTAGAACAATAATCTGTCCCTTACAGCACCAGCAGGAACTTCTCCCTACAGAACTAGGAGATGATTATAGACCAATAATCTACCCCTACCAGCAACAGCAGGAACCTGACCCTATAGCAGTAGGCGATGATTTTAGAGCAATAATCTGTCCCTTAAAGCAACAGCAGGAACCTGACCCTATAGCAGTAGGCGATGATTTTAGAACAATAATCGGTCCCTTACAGGAGCAGCAGGAACCTCTCCCTATAGAACTAGGAGACAATTTTAGAACAATAATCTGTCCCTTACAGCAACAGCAGGAACCTCTCCTATAGAACTAGGAGATGATTATAGAACAATAATCTGTCCCTTACAGCAACAGCAGGAACTGGACGCTATAGCAGTAGGCAATGATTTTAGAACAATAATCTGTCCCTTACAGCAACAGCAGGAACCTGACCCTATAGCAGTAGGCGATGATTTTAGAACAATAATCTGTCCCTTACAGCAACAGCAGGAACCTGACCCTATAGCAGTAGGCGATGAGTTTAGAACAATAATCTGTCCCTTACAGGAGCAGCAGGAACCTCTCCCTATAAAACTAGGAGACGATTTTAGAACAATAATCTGTCCCTTACAGCACCAGCAGGAACCTCTCCCTATAGAGCTAGGAGATGATTATAGAACAATAATCTGTCCCTTACAGCAACAGCGGGAACCTGACCCTATAGCAGTAGGCGATGATTTTAGAACAATATTATGTCCCTTACAGGAGCAGCAGGAACCTCTCCCTATAGAACTAGGAGACAATTTTAGAACAATAATCTGTCCCTTACAGCACCAGCAGGAACATCTCCCTATAGAACTAGGAGATGATTATAGAACAATAATCTGTCCCTTACAGCAACAGCAGGAACCTGACCCTATAGAACTAGGAGATGATTTTAGAACAATAATCTGTCCCTCAAAGCAGTAGACTCTACCTAGTCCAGTATCAGATCGTTCTGTAATGCAGGATGAGATGTTATTAGATCTGCAATCTGTCCCTAAAAGCAGGAGTAGTAAACTCTACCTAGTCCAGAATAAGATCGTTCTGTAATGCAGGATGAGATCTACAATCTGTCCCTCAAAGCAGTAGTAGTAGTAATCTCTACCTAGTCCAGAATCAGATCGTTCTGCAATGCAGGATGAGATCTGCAATCTGTCCCTCAAAGCAGTAGTAGTAGCAATCTCTACCTAGTCCAGAATCAGATCGTTCTGTAATGCAGGATGAGATGTTATTATATCTGCAATCTGTACCACACAGCGTCGGCAGCATCCTCTCCCTACACTAGCCTGAGAGCATGTGACATGCAGCACTACGTGACTTCAGCTTGGCTGGGTCACATGATGCACTGGCCAATCACAGCCATGCCATTAGTAGGCATGGCTGTGATGGCTTCTAAGGGCAAACCGTTGAAACGCTTGTTGATTGGCTGCCCTGCTGCTATTCAACAGGCGGGATAAAATACCTAATGTCAGGAATAGTCCCTCCAGCGGGTGGCGCTGCGGCTCGGGGATTCTTTGGCTGCAATTCCAGTATCCACCAGCGAGTGTCTCCCAGCAATCAGAGGCCCATGAGTCACCACCTGATGCTCGTTACAGGAAGGATATTTAAACCCTGACTGCCATATGCATGATGCCTTGGTGTTTTGTCTCCATGTGCCTCTGAATCCTGTAGCCTGCTGTCCGGAGATCCTGTATCCTGTATCCGCTCTGGAACCCCTGTCTGCAGCCTGATCTTCCCCCCGTGTTCTCCAGCATCTTCTCCCTGTGCCTGTCCTGTCCTGCTCCCTGCCCCCTCTGCTGATCTCCCGTGTATGACCCTGGCCTGGCTTCGTTTACGGTTTGGACATTCCCCTTTTACACAGTTTCACTAGTCGTCTCCCCCGTCCCTCGTCCTGTCCTGTCCGTGTCCCTCTTCTACGACCTCTTGTGCCCCCCTTCTAGTCCGACGTCTGTCCCCAAGGTCTCGCCTATGTCCTATGTCCTAGAGGCCTGTCGTCCGATGTCCTAAGTCTCCGTGTACCTCTGTTTTGTGGTTCCGTAGTACGTATACCGTCAGTCCCAAATTTATAGGAAGGACATTGCTCGTAGTCCACCACTGAGTACCCGGAGACTAACGACCCTCTGTGAGCGACCACCTATGACCTTAACGTCGGTTTCTTAGGGGCTCGGCGTCGCGGTGGGCGACCTCCCTGATAAGGACTGTAATCCATAAAATAGGGCGGACAACTTATCGTCGTCCCGTCGGTTAGTTGT
>BLSH010271813.1:316207-329907 GCA_018402905.1 Glandirana rugosa | reverse complement strand
CCCCCGTGTTCTCCAGCATCTTCTCCCTGTGCCTGTCCTGTCCTGCTCCCTGCCCCCTCTGCTGATCTCCCGTGTATGACCCTGGCCTGGCTTCGTTTACGGTTTGGACATTCCCCTTTTACACAGTTTCACTATTTTCTGTTATTACATGGTTTGTTATATTAGATGTGCGTTTTGATCACCATTTACTTTTCTTTTAAATAAATCACTTTATTCACTTTACGTTGTGTCTGGTATTCTCTGTGCAGTTCACAAATTTCTGGTCACACCAGTTGCTGACACCTAAACCCCGAACCCGAACCCAAACTTTTTTCAAATGTCCGTGTTCGGGTCCGGGTCACGGACACCCCAAAGTTCGGTACGGACCCGAACTTTACAGTTCGGGTTCGCTCAACTCTAGTTGCAAGGAGAGGACGTGGTCGATTTGTGCCAGCTACACGCACAAGTGAAACACCTTCCTCAGGTGGAAGTAGCCGACAGAACCTTCAACGTTATAAGGCTAGGCCCAAATGCCGCTCAATGAATGGTGAGGCCAGAACAAGTACAGGCGATAGTAGATTGGGTGGCTGGCAATGCCTCCAGTTCCTTCACATTGTCTCCCACCCGGTCCCTTGATGAAAGCTCAGAGTTGGCACCTGAACCCCATGGCCATCTGTCTTTCACCTCAGCCCCTTGTATATTAGCCAAGCAGTCTGATTACCAAGTTATGCAGCAGTCTCTTATGCTTTTTGATGACTCTGCTGGTGTGCTTTCCGTGGGCCATCCACATAGTCCTGCCCCAGAAGTGGAAGACATTGAGTGCACTGATGCCCAACCACTTCTGTTTCAGAATGAGGACATGGAAAAACCACCGCAGCACGTCTCTGATGATGACGAAACACAGGTGCCAACTGCTGCTGCTTTCCACAGTGTGCAGACTGACAAGGAGTGCAGTGGTGAAGGGTGGGTGGAAGATGATGTGGAGGATGATGAGGTCCTAGACCCCACATGGAATGAAGGTTATGCGAGTGACGTGTGCAGTTTGGAGGAAGAGATGGTGGTCGCACAGAGGCACCAGCACAGCAAAAGAGGAAGCAGGTTGCAAAAGCAGAGCGACTGTCCCCTAGACAGTACGCCTGCTACTACCCACCGCACCTAGGGACCTAGCACACCAAAGGCAGCTCAAAGGAGTTCCCTGGTGTGGCAGTTCTTCAGACAATGTGCTGATGACAAGACACGAGTGGTTTGCACGCTGTGCAATCAGAGCCTGAAGCGAGGCATAAATATTCTAGACCTGAGCGCAACCTGCATGATCAGGCATCTAAACGCAAAGCACGAGCTGCAGTGGAATAAGCACCTCAAAATCCAAGAAAGGTCTCGGCCTCCTCCTGCTTCCTCTTCTGCTGTTGCCTCGGCCTGCCACCCAGCAAACAGATGATGTGACAGAAACCAACCATGTCCGCCACCGTCCCCAAGCATTTCCTCACAGTCCCATGGAAGCTTACAGCTCTCCATCTCCCAAACACTGTAGAGAAAGAGGAAGTACCCCCTACCCACCCGCGATCCCTGGCCCTGAATGCCAGCATTTCAAAATTCCTGGCCTTTGAAATGCCGTCATTCTGTCTAGTGGACACGGACAGTTTTAAAAACCCGATGGCGGTGTCTGTCCCACAGTATGTGGTTCCCAGCCAACACTACTTTTCCTGGCGAGCCATCCCTTCCCTGCACAAACAAGTCGGGGACAAGATCAAGTGTGCACTGTGCAACGCCATCTGTGGCAAGGTCCACATAACCACTGATACATGGACCAGTAAGTACGGGCAGGGACGCTATATCTCGCTAACTGCACACTGGGCAAATGTAGTGCCTGAGGCGAATAACATTTTGGCACATATCCTTCCGCCATCGAGGATTGCTGGGCATTTCTCTTTGCCTCCTGTTGCCTCCTCCTCCTACTGCACTTCCTCCTCCTCTACCACCTTCTCATCCGGTCAGCGTAGCACCTTCACCACCAACTTCAGCATATCCGGGGGGAAACGACAGCAGGCTGTTTTAAAACTGATATGTTTGGGGGATAAACCCCACACTGGGCTGAAGCTGTGGACGGGCATTGAACAACAGACCAATGAGTGGTTGTTGCTACTGAGCCTCAAGCCCGGCCTTGTGGTGTGCGATAATGGGCGAAATCTCGTAGCAGCTCTGGGCCTAGCCAGTTTGACGCACATCCCTTGCCTGGCGCATGTGCTGAATTTGGTGGTGCAGAACTTTCTAAAAAACTACACGGATATCTCAGAGCTGCTGCAGAAAGTGTGGACCATCTGTGTGTTCTCACCCTGCTGCTGCTCACCTGTCTGCGCTGCAGCGGAACTTCGGCCTTCCCGCTCACCACCTCCTATGCGACGTGCCCGCAAGGTGGAACTCCACCTTGCAAATGCTGGAGAGACTGTGCGAACAGCAGCAGGCAATAGTGGAGTTTCAGCTCCAGCATGCACGGGTCCTTCGCTCTGCGGAACAGCACCAATTCACCACCAACGAGTGGGCCTCCATGCGAGACCTGTGTCCCATATTGCTGTGTTTCGAGTACTCCATCAACATGGCCAGTGCCGATGATGCTGTTCTCAGCGTTACTATCCCACTTCTATGTCTCCTTGAAAAACACTTTGGGCGATGATGGAAGAGGATGTGGCACAGGAGGAGGAGGAAGAGGGGTCATTTCCACGGGCCTGTCATTCACAAGTGGCTCGGAGGATGGGTTCCTGCACCAGCATAGGCTAGGAAAAAAAATGTCAAGCCAGGGCACAGTTCTGCAGGATGAGGAGGATGAGGAAGATGATGATGAGGAGGAGGAACCGTGTTCACAGCAGGGTGGCACCCAACGCAGCTCGTGGGCATCACTGGAACGTGGCTGGGGGGATACGGAGGACACAGATGATACACCTCCCACAGAGGACAGCTTATCTTTGCCTCTGGGCAGCCTGGCACACATGAGCAACTACATGATGCAGTGCCTGCTCAACGACAGCCGAGTTGCCCACATTTTAACTTGTGCTGATTACTGGGTGGCCATCCTGCTGGATCCCCGTTACAAGGATAACGTGCTGTGCTTAATTCCCTCACTGGAGCCTGATCTGAAGATGTGCGACTACAAGTGCACTCTGGTAGATCCACTGCTGAGGGCAGAGGAGGAGGAAGATGTCACAACGCAGCTGTGGCAACGCCAGCACCTCAGAAGGCAGGGTTAGCATGGCCGAAATGTGGAAAAGCTTTGTCAGCAGCATGCCACAACAATCAACACCACCAGCTGATAAGCAACATCTTAGCAGGAGGCAGCATTTCAGCAACATGATGGAACAGTATGTGTGCACACGCCTACACGTACTGACTGATGGGTCTGCCCCATTCAACTTCTGGGTCTCCAAATTGGGCACATGGCCTGAGCTTGCCCTTTATGCATTGGAGGTGCTGGCCTGCCCTGCAGCCAGTGTATTGTCTGAACGTGTGTTTAGCATGGCAGGGGGCCTTATTACAGACAAGCACGTCCACAGCCAACGTGGACAAGCTAATGTTTATTGAAATGAACCAGGCATGGATCCCACAAGACTTGTCTGTACCTTGTGCAGAATAGACATTTAGACTGGCCTCACACAGCCATTGGTATACTTTTTTTTTAAATATGTTTTAATATATTGGGGGTTATCCCAATTAGAAAAAAAAAAACAAACAAACAAAACCAGTGTTGGCTACCTCCTCCAACGCCACTTCCACCTACACCGCCTCCTCAACCTCTAGGCTCCTACTCCACATCCACCTCCTCCTCCAATTTTTATTTTTTTTTATGTGATTTTAAGTTATTTCCCTATCCACAGCCCTCTAGCCCTTTCCAGAACAGCCATTTTTGTGCCCAAAAGTTCGGATCACCATTGACTTCAATGGGGTTCAGGGTCCAGGGTCAAGTTTGGTGCTGAACTCAAACTTTTTCGTGAAGTTCGGCCGAACCCGACGAACCCGAACATCCAGGTGTCCACTCAACTCTATTCAGGACATGGCGGAAAGGATCCTTAGGCTATGAACCTTTGCTGGCTGTCAGATACCCATCTGGAACATAGACTCCCCCCCTCTTTTTTTTTTTTGCATCTTGGGGGTTTTCCCCTGTCTTGTTTCATGCTTATGTCTGTGTTGTTGCTTTATGGTTACCTGATTGAGCCATAAGCCATATTCAGATACTGTTATGTTTTAAGCTGGGTTCGCATGGGGCTGGGGGCGCTTGCTCCTTGCTGCGGTGTCTGTGCTAACGGCTAATCTTTTTGCCCTGCCCACACTCATCATACCGCAGCAATGAGCCGAGATGCCCCTGGACCGTGGCAACCCCTCTTTTTGTCTCTGTTATCATTATTGCTGCTGTCCTTTACACCAATGTTTACTTAATGATGGCACTATCCTTAATCGCATGTACATTCTTGAACTGGTTGACTCTCTGGGCCATGGGTGGGGGGGGACTCGGCAGATGACCGACCAACAGGCTTCGGCATGGGCTGAGGCCCCCACTCACGGGCAAGAACACTTGACCCGGGGGCCCTGATTTAGACCTTGTTGCCAAGCGCAAATGGAAGGAAACCCTGCCCTCGCTGGCTTGTCTTAGACCCTGGTGACGGTGGTGGTGCCCCCCGCGGACCACGTGGGAGACCTGAGCATCCCCCGCGGCCGGTCTGGGGAGCTTGACCAGGGTGTCTCTGGGGGTGCCTTGTCCTCCTCGGGCCTCCTTCCTCGGGGGGGTCGGGGAGGGACTGTTTAAATGTAGTAAATGCTTTATTGCCTTTTGTTAATTTTTACTGCCCCCTCTGAGAGACTTATAACAGCATCACTTAGCTGTGGCAGACAGTACTCTCTGCCCCGGGCTATCGGGGAGGAGAACATCCTCAATTTTTTCCACCGATGCTGCCCACCAGAAAATTCCTCTGTGCTCACCCAACTATCAAAAGGACCGGAGGGGCTGCCCTGGTGTTTCGGGGCCTGGAGCCCATTTCGCGGGGACGCCCTGGTGGACTCCCCCCCACTCCTCCTCTCTTTTTTCTTTGGGGGGGATTTCCCCCTGGGTCAGCCCACCCTAGACTGGGAGATAGCCCAAAATGTTTATTTGTTTTACATGACTGCTTGCATGTCGCTGTTAGTCTATGATTCTGAAAGTCCTACTGCTAGTCCCCTCTCCCACACCTTAGTGGCAGGCCCCTACTGGTACCACTACCGGCTGTCCTACTGTCTCCCTGCCCCTCTAAGTGATACAGCAGGACTGCTCTCAGCTCAGGTATTTTCGTTTATATTTGGCCCCTCCTGGGCATCCACACCTCCTTAGATCCAGTCCCTGAGCCCTCCTACCCTATCCCCATCTTTCCCATCCACCCCTCCTCTAACCCATCCTTCCCTCTCCCTGCCTCCCCAATTCATTTCCCCTAGTACCCCCCAGAAGCTGCTCTCTCCCTTGTCCTGGTTACACCCAGAGCTTCGGACCCTCGCCAGTTGAGCCACATGAGTAATTTAGTTCATAAAATTATGTAAACCCCCCTTAACACACCCGCCTCCCCGGAGAGGATCACTGATCTGTGGAGAGGGCAGCTGGTGACTCCCCTCACCCCCTCCCCATAGAGATCCAGATCCTCCTTTCCCTCCCCCGTCTTCCACACCCCTCAACCCCTTCACCTTTTACGGTGCTAACACCCCTTTTTTAGGGGGTGTCTTGACACTTTGCACTCCCTCGAAGGACACCCGGCCCCTCTATCTAATGGGGAACTTCCCTGTGAGGTTGCCGCTTTCCTTTAGTAATTATCCTGTCTGGAGATTCCGGGACCGTTCTCGAATGAACATTTATGAGCCATTGACCGAGAAAGATTCTCAGAGATAGCATTAGATATTTGAATGTATATACTGGTCAGCATCTAAGCATTGTACTTTGTTGGATGCCTAGGACTCTAACTGATAAAGCTTTTTGTATTACCTGAAAATCCTCAGTAAAAATTTTTTTGTGGAAAAAAAAAAGAATATGCTGCCCTGACAGCTTTACGCTAAGCGCACCTTTCCCAGCTGAGAAAGCTCTGCGCCGGGTCATACCTGCAGTCACACCCCAGTTTGAACTTTAACCTGGACACCTTGGAAGTGCACTGGTGGAGACCTGCGGAACTCAATTCCCACCCCCCCCGCCTTCCCAATCCCATCCTCCCAACTGCACTCCCTACCCAGAGCAGTCAATCTCTGAATTCCTTCAGACACAACCCCATACAAAATAGGACCCAAATGACGCAACCCCACACAGCCTCATCACATCACTTATGGCCCCCTCCATAGGATAGACAACACATCGCTTAAGGCTCGCTCTCCTCCCCCACAAAATACAAATTCCTTCAAAATGTATAGCACGAAGCGGCACTTTTTCTCCAACCACACACACAAGAGCCAAGGGAATTTTTCCCACTCCAGCTGCAGCCTGGAGCCTTAAGTAACATCCGTAGCCTTCTTGACATGAGAGAGGCTACCTGACAATGGCTGTTTGCCCAAGTACGCATAACATTGTACATTGTGAACCACTGTAACTGGTTATCTGATCCCTTTTTTATGCTATACACTTTGTTTTCGTGTATTGTATTGACTCTTGGCAAAATAAAAATTTTGAAAGGAAAAAAAAAAAATTGTATTTTTCTATATTGTTGTGATAAAATCAGCTTTTTTTCATTATTATTCCTTTATTAATAATTTTGCTGACAGCTCACACAAGAATAGATATTACTTTTTGCTACACAGCAAGCTTGGAGGACAAAAAACTCTTTTTTTCTAGTGATAAAAACTTGACAGGTTTTTAACACTCTTTATCCTCTCCAAAATTACTATAGATATACTTTCATTCTTTAATTCAGTAAAATGTCACTGCTCATACAGACAGTTGTAATATATGAAAGTTAATATAGGTCATTGTAAAATAATATATGTAGAACCAATAATGTCCACAAATTAAATATTAACTTTGTAAAGTGTAAGTTCTGTTGACTTTGAATACACAGCCATGTGCAAGGGAAATAAGAAAAACAGATATTTTTCACATGATTGGATAAATTAAGTGAACACAGCGTTGCCTTATTTAATAAATTCAGTGAACAATTTTTACTCCTTTAGTATATAAGCCGTACTATCTAAGCTAATCTTGTTTCATGTGAACTGTATATGGCATAAGAAAATCAAATTCATATATTCCAAATAATAATTACCAGCTATTAAGTACACAAAGCGACATATCTCTTGTGGTGAATCAATCACTGATTTAATACAATCATTTAAGGCACATGCACCTGGAATATTTCCCTGCAGTGAAAGTTTAGTGCATGTCAGATTCACTGTGGATGCATCTATATCAGGTCATTCCTTGGATAGTATAAATTGCTAATGATACACTTAACTGTGCACCTGCATAGATGTTTGGCTCTAAAGCATGGGCTGTACTGCTATTTAAAGCTAAATTAAAGGTAAACATTTAAATATGCATACTAAATAAATATAAGAAATCCATTTTACCTGTTAAATAATTTGTTTGTTTTTCTGACCATCAGATCCTGAAATGTACACATTTATACTACCCAACACAGGCCTGCCTGCTTCTTGGCTGCAGTTCAGTATCACTTACAGGTATCCTTCCCAACCTCACCCTATGATTGGACAGTGAAAGGAGAAACAGCAGACTTAAGAGCTCATCTCCATGTCACTCTACTATCTCATCCTATCAGCATGCTTCTCCTTCCCCTGGTCTGAGGTATGCTGTACAGGAGCTGAAAGAGATGTATTCCAAGTAAAATAATGGTGAGGTTATAGCTTGGCCTATTAGGCCTTTGTGCCCATCTCTATTGCTCAGACAATCTTTTTGTGAACTACTGGCATCTTTGCACACACTTAATATGCCTGTTCTTATGACACCGTACAGAGTACAGGCTTTTTGCCCTAATCCAAGATGGCCCCAACAGACTGACCTTAATGGATTCAGATTGAGGTTGGGTGTATTTATGCAGCGGTGAGTCGGCAGTGTGCCTATGCCCTGAGACAACGTCTGGTTGGTAGAAATGCCACGTCGGGTAGAGCGTGCTGGTGTCACTGCTTTGTTTTGTATGCCGAGACTTGCGCAGCTGGCCAGCTGAGACTCTTATTGTGATTTTTATTCTTACATTCTGTAAGTGCAATATCTTTATTACTATTAACCTTCCTGGTGGTATTCCCTAGTGTACCTCGGGGTTAATTTTCACTGCCAAAAGCAGTAACCCCAAGCCACACTCGGGATTGCATCACTGGATCCAGGCAGCATCACTTACCTTGTGCCCTGGATCCAGTGATGTCCCCCAGCTGTGTCTGCAGGCTGTGTCTTCCGCCGGATTCACTGTGATGCCAGGCTCCGTACCCTGTGAGCGTTGCGTCACATGGAGACAGAGTGATTTGTACAGTGCCCTGCATGCACTTTTATATTATATATGCCAATCTTTCTGCCCAGAAACTTGATTATGTCCATGGCATCCAAAAAGCGTCCCTTTATGTCAAAATCGGTTTTTGACCAGCTAGAAAACAGCAATAGTAAATAAGATCACTTGCAGAATTGAACAATACTGATTTGTGGGGAAATTCATCATCAGACACTGAAAGTGACGACAGCGACAATTCTGTAAATGAGCACATTTCAGTGTTTTTATTTGATTACATTATTGAATAAAGTTTATTATTATTATTATATTATTATTTTTGAAAATGATTTATAGTTATTTATTATATTATAATTTAAATGATTTCTTGTTTCAAACTTTATCATACCCGGGATGTCTACTAGACTCTTGTCTGGACAGATTTAAGTGAGTTATTCCTAAGAATTACGGCCTACAATATAAATCTCCACATTTCTATGTGAAACAATGTACCGCTTTTAGACGCAAAAATCTGACATAATCATACCGCCAGGGAGGTTAAAGTAAATATCAGTATTACACTATTGTGAGCTTTATTTCTATATATGCTGTGTGGATGGACACTGGATATTGAGTGACTGCGGACAACTCCGGACGAGGGCCGATTTTCACATCTGCTGGATTCTTCTGGTAAGCAGTTTATCTTACTGGTGGAGGCACCTTGAGTGAAGAGTGGAGCAATGGGTGTATCTAGAAGTTTTACCATCCCTTTTCTCAATATCCTATGTTATTATTGATTGGCTGCCAATCACCTTAAAGACAGTTTCCTAGCTGGGGGGGTCCACCACATCTGCAGTGATCTGAATTTTATATACTCCTATACTACATTGTGGCTGGGATATCTGCGTTCATTGACACTTGTCCTGCCAGACTAAACAGTTAATCCCATGTGGACATATGTATGCTGATAACTGTGGACTGCTCTCTAATGTCATGTTCTCATGACAATACGTATTGACTCATTTAGCTTATAGCACTGCCATTGATTTTTAGATTGTATTTATTATGTGTATTGCATATATTTAGGCTGCTGCTTTGGTAGAGATCATCTTTTTAACATTAGTGCGGTTCTCCTTTTCTAAAATAATAAGTACACTGCTTGTGTTTAAAAATTGATTTGGATGCAATATAGGAATCAATATTGAATACACAGCTGTAACCATTTGTGTTTTTATATCTGCTTGCAGCTCGGTATTAACCACCTTGACGGTATTCCCGAGTGTGGCTCGGGGTATGTTTTCACTGCGAACAGCGGTAACCCCGGGCCACACTCGGGATTGCATCGCTGGATCCAGGCAGTGTTACATACCTTGTCCCCTGGATCCAGTGATGTCCCCCCCGCTATGTCTGCGGGCTGTGTCCTCCGCCCGATGCCTGTGATGCCGGGCTCCGTTCCCTGTGAGCGTCGCGTCGCACAGTGGCAGAGCTTGGTGGGAAATCCAAAATGTGATACACACAGTAAACATACAGCACACTTTAATCTGTAAGATTACATTACTGTATCAAATCATTTCACATCCCTTTTGTCCCTAGTGCTTTGTCCAGTGCCCTGCATGCACTTTTATATTATAAATGTCATTCTTTCTGCCTGGAAACTTGAGAACGCCCATGGCATAAAAAAGCGTCCCTTTATGTCAAAAGCATTTTTTGACCAGCTAGAAAACACCCATAGTAAATAAGAATCATTTGCAGAATTGAGTGATACTGATTTTTGGGGAAATTTATCATCAGACACTGAAAGTGACGACAGCGACAATTCTGCAACTGAGCAAATTTCAGTGTTTTTGACTTGATTACATTATTGAATACATTTTATTATTATATTATCATCTTTGCTAATTATTTATAGTTATTTATTATATTATAATTTTTTCTTCATATATATTATAATTTATGATTTTGTGTTTCAAACTTTATCATACCCGAGATGTCTACTGTCTACTAGACTCTGGTTTGGACAGATTTAAGTGAGTTATTCCTAAGAATTACAGGCCTACAATATAAAACACCAAATTTCCATGCAAAATAATGGTACCGCTTTCAGCACCAAAAATCTGAAATAATCATACCACCAGGGAGGTTAATTAGGAACGTTGTGTTTCATAAGTATGGCTGTGTGGTGTGTAAAATATGTCTAAATCACAAGGATAGCCTTTACAGACAAGCACATTTTTTGGCAGGTAAAACAGCAAATACATATGTATTTCATCTATTTAGTTATTTACCTATAGCTTTACATTTACAATAATGTCAGTTTTGCATGTCTAAATATAAAAAAATAATTTCCATTTTTCTAACTTTCTCAGAATCTCAGACAAAGACTAAAATTTGGAGACTCAATACAACACTGTATAAAGATTTGATTATAGAGTTGAGCGAACACCTGGATGTTCGGGTCCGGCCGGTCCGCCGAACTTCGCGAAAAAGTTCGGGTTCGGTACCGGACATTACCCGAACTTGACCCCGGACCCCGATCCCCATTGGAGTCGATGGGGACCTGAGCTTTTCGGCACAAAAATGGCTGTAAAAAAGTCCTGGCAAGTGCTAGAGGGCTGCAAAAGGAAGTAAAATGGGGGTAAGAGTAGGACAAGTGCCCTACAAAAAAATGGGGATGGGAAAATAACTTAAAATTAAATAATAAAAATAAAAATGGGGAGGGGGGGTGGATATGGAGTAGGAGCCTAGAGGTTGACTAGGCCGTGACAGTGGCAGTGTAGGTGGAAGTGGCGGTGGTGGAGGAGGAGGAGGAGGAGGAGGAGGTAGCCAACACTTTTTGTTGGTTTTTTTTTCTAATTGGGGTAGCCCCCAAAATATTGAGGCATATTCAAAAAAACAAGTATACCAATGGCTGTGTGAGGTCGGTCTAAATGTCTATTCTGCACAAGGTACAGATAAGTCTTGTGGGATCCATGCCTGGATCATTTTAATAAACGTTAGCTTGTCCACGTTGGCTGTGGACAGGTGGTTGCGCTTGTCTGTGGTAACGCCCCCTGCCGTGCTAAACACACGTTCAGACAATACACTCGCTGCAGGGCAGGCCAGCACCTCCAAGGCATAAAGGGCAAGCTCAGGCCATGTGCCCAATTTGGAGACCCAGAAGTTGAATGGGGCAGACCCATCAGTCAGTACGTGTAGGCGGGTGCACACATACTGTTCCACCATGTTGCAGAAATGCTGCCTCCTGTGGCGGGCTGCTGACAAAGCTTTGCCACATTTCGGCCATGCTAACCCTGCCTTCTGAGGTGCTGGCGGTGGCACAGCTGCGTTGGCCACCTCTTCCTTCTCCTCCTCTGCCTTCACCTTGTGCTTCCACTGAGCCCCCGGTGTCATTTGGAAATGCCCTCAGCAGTGCCTCTACCAGTGTGCGCTTGTAGTCGCGCATCTTCCTCTCACGCTCCAGTGAGGGAATTAAGGATGGCACATCGCCCTTGTAACGTGGATCCAGAAGGGATGCCACCCAGTAATCAGAACAAGTTACAATGTGGGCAACTCGGCTGTCGTTGCGCAGGCACTGCAGCATGTAGTCGACCATGTGTGCCAGGCTGCCCAGAGGCAAAGACAAGCTGTCTTGCTCCAGTGATGCCCACGAGCTGCATTGGGTGCCACCCTGCTGCGGTTCCTCCTCCTCCTCCTCATGATGATCTTCCTCCTCATCCTCCAGAACTGGGCCCTGGCTTGAATATTTTTTACCTGGCATATGCTGGTGCAGGAAGCCACCCTCCGAGCCACTTGTGAATGACTGGCCTGATAACCATGGAAATGACCCCTCTTCCTCCCCCTCCTCCTCATCCTCCTGTGCCACATCCTCTTCCATCATGGCCTGAAGTGTTTTTTCAAGGAGACATAGAAGTGGGATAGTAACGCTGAGAACAGCGTTATCGGCACTGGCCATGTTGGTGGAGTACTCGAAACACCGCAATACGGTACACAAGCCTCGCATGGAGGCCCACTCGTTGGTGGTGAAGTGGTGCTGCTCCGCAGAGCGACTGACCCGTGCGTGCTGCAGCTGAAATGCCACTATTGCCTGCTGCTGCTCGCACAGTCTCTCCAGCATGTGCAAGGTGGAGTTCCACCTTGTGGGCACGTTGCATAGGAGGCGTTGAGCGGGAAGGCCGAAGTTCCGCTGCAGCGCAGACAGGTGAGCAGCAGCAGGGTGAGAACGCCGAAAGTGTGCACAGACGGCCCGCATTTTATGCAGCAGCTCTGACATATCCGGGTAGTTTTTTAGAAGTTTCTGCACCACCAAATTCAGCACATGCACCAGGCAAGGGATGTGCGTCAAACTGGCTAGGCCCAGAGCCGCTACGAGATTTCGGCCATTGTCGCACACCACCAGGCCGGGCTTGAGGCTCAGTGGCAACAACCACTCATTGTTCTGTTGTTCAATGCCCGTCCACAGCTCCTGCGCAGTGTGGGGTTTATCCCATAAATTATATCAGTTTTAAAACAGCCTGCTGTCGTTTCCCCCTGGATGTGCTGAAGTTGGTGGTGAAGGTGTTACGCTGAGTGGATGAGGAGGTGGTAGAGGAGGAGGAAGCGCAGTAGGAGGAGGAGGCAACAGGAGGCAAAGACAAATGCCCTGCAATCCTGGGTGGCGGAAGGACATGCGCCAAATGGCTAGCCGCCTCAGGCCCACCCACCACTACATTTGTGCAGTGTGCAGTTAGCGAGATATAGCGTCCCTGCTCGTGCTTACTGGTCCATGTATCAGTGGTTATGTGGACCTTGCCACAGATGGCATTGTGCAGTGCACACTTGATCTTGTCTTGTTTGTGCAGGGAAGGGGTGCTAGTCTGGAAAAGTAGTGGCGGCTGGGAACCACATACTGTGGGACAGCCACCGCCATCAGGTTTTTAAAACTGTCCGTGTCCACCAGCGGAAACTTTACGACAGTAAGACAGACCACCTGTGCCTGTCAAAATTTTTGGACTACCGCCACCGACAGGGTGTCATACACCAAGGGTCGGCGGTGATGAAAAGGTCTGATCGTGGGGAAGGGACGTGTTTGTTCTGTTCTAGTTCACACGTGACGTGTTACGGTAGACACCGTTCCAGGTGTATTGGTGACTATGTACCTGGTCATTCGTGCTCGTCCCTGCGATATAGAGCGATTGACGTGTGACGTGTTTACATCACCACCCACCCGGACTCCGCCGATCGGTAAACCGCGTACAGGAAGGCGGTGGGTCCTAACGTCCCGTAAACAGAAACGGAGGACAACGGAGGAGGAGGATGACGCGA
>BLSH010271813.1:285781-297415 GCA_018402905.1 Glandirana rugosa | reverse complement strand
GCGGGAGCCAAGGGGGAAGCTAAGATGGCGGCGGAGCGGCTCCCCCACGAGGCAGCTCTTCCAGGCTCCCACGCCTCATCATGGAGAGACATGCTACAGGCAGAGGTAGGCGGCGGGACACACAGCGGGGCCCTATACGAGGAGAGCCAACCTCACCTGCGTCCACAATATCCCTGCTCAACCACACTGTGGAGGACATGATGAGGCAGTCCTCACAGACGGCGTACCCCAGGCCCACAATCCCACAGGAACAGGACCTCAATCAAGTACCACAACAGGACATGGCCCTGATGTTCACTAAATTTGCTGAGATGCTGGACAGGGGGCTAGAGCAGACAGCTGCTGCTATCACCTCAGAGATAAAAACAGATCTCCAATTGCTGGGATCCATATGGAGCATATTGAAAATAAAGTGGACACCACTATAGATAGAGTGAATCAGAACACAGACAGGGTTCAGGAGCTTCACAATCAAATGGAAGAGGCGCTAGCTAAAATTGATGGTCTCGAGAACCGGTCCAGGAGACTCAATTTTAGGATAAGGGGGTCTCCCCGAATCAATTACGGACGTCTCTGAAGCCTTCCACACTCTCGTCAAGAACCTCATCCCAGACATCAAATTCCACAGAATGGAACTTGACCGGGCTCATAGAGCCTTGGGACCCCCTAGAAAGGATGGTCTACCGTGGAACATTGTGGTAAAACCACATTATTATCGCATCAAGTAGGAGGTCTTGCGGAGAGCACGCTTATCTCCACAGATCCAAATTATGGGCCACCCCGTTCAGATCTATGCTGATATGTCTCCCTTTACAATACAGAAAATAAGGTCACTCAAACCTCTTTTGAACCTACTAACGCAGAACATTTTAAAATACTGGTGGCAATTCCCCTTCAGCTTGAAATTTGAAAACAATGGCCAATCATACAAATTCTCAACATTCCAGCAGGGGGAGCATATGCTACAGAAACTAGGCCTACTCTCCAAGGATCCACAGTCTCTGATGCAGTCCACCCCCTCCAGCCTCTCTAAAAGACCACCTCCTTCCAGCCAACTCACTTCTTTGTGGCAGAAGCCCAGGTCCAAAAAAGCTAAAGAAGGACTTCCCCCGTTAATACCCCAGGTTCCTGAACCCTTTTGCATCCTCTTCTAACAGACCCAAGTGGGGTCCACCCTTACTCACCCTTCATCGGGGGCTAAGCCCTCTAAACCTTTGAACTTTGGTTCCATACTCCCCTGTTTGCTGACTCAACTCCCCACATTCTCCTACCCTGCCTTACCAGTTGGACGTCTCGAACTAAGGCTCCTTTGTCGGCATCTGGCACTGCATCCCAGGGAATCTCTCTCTTACTCCTACTAGCCCTAAGATGCTTCCACCGCCTAAGCAACTGGGGCCTCCCCCGAACCTCATATTTTTCCAAACCTGTCCTTCTTCTCAAGATACTGATCCAGTACTCCAGTCACTATGCAGACGTATCCTGTCCCCGGCAACTCCTGAGAGTCATCGGTCCTCAAGACTCGTAAGGATTGGGAAGATCACAAACTTCTACATCTCAGTTCCACACCGGGCTGTAACCCCCTTATAAGACTCATAAGACTCAAGCAATTATTCAACGACCTCCTGCCCACTTTACCCAAATTTATGGCCCAGAGCTTTTCCCGAATTCCCCCACCTAGGAAACTTGCCGGCAAGTTTGGGACTGACGTTCCCCATACTCCCCCCATCCCTTCCCCCCTCTCCCCTCCACTCATTTTCACATGTTCGCTTCATTGTTTGACAGCCCCTATACATGACTATGGATGCTCTGTTCATACTGTTAATGTTTTATGTGACTATTCCTCACATTTTTTAAATCGGTTGATCTCCTACAACAAAGGATGTGGTGCACAGAAAAATTTGCTGCGCCTTCGCCTGAGTCAGGACTTCCCCCCCGGTTGGGGGAGCCCATTCTCTGCCCAAGGAGTATGGTTTACATGCTCCTCTGGCACTCATCTCCTTCTCCTTTGCCTGTTTTCTTCTCTTTTCTATCCCCTGCCACTAATATCTTCTTTCCTCTCTTCTCAGTGACGGAGACGCTTCTGAAAATCTGCAGGTCCCCAACGAGTCTCGTGAAGAAAATCCGTAATCAGTGAGTTCCAGGTACTATCTCCAAGCATAAGGTATGTGGATGTGGATTGCTGATGGTTTCTCCTCCCCTGCTCCATGGCTGTCTCTATCTGTCCCAACTCCAAGCTCTATCTGATCTCACATAATATACAAAGTCTCAATTCCCCTCTAAAATGAAGAAAGGCATTCCAGTACTACCATGACCAAAAGATTGACATTGTTTTTCTCCAGGAAACACACTTTCCGAATTCTTACTCCCCATCTTTCATCCATCCCAAATTCCCTAAAATTTACTTAGCTAATGCTTATAATAAAACTAAAGGGGTAGGCATTTTTTCCCCATAACTCCCATTTCTCATGCATCTCTGAAGTTAAAGACCCATAGGGTAGATATTTAATGGTTAAGGGACTTCTTGGTGGCCAGCTCTACACCTTCATCTCCTACTATGCTCCCAATAAGAACCAGTCCGCCTTCTTTACAACCCTATTTCAAACCCTTTCCCATCTCGCAGAGGGCACAGTGATTTACAGTGGGGACTCTAACCTAGCCTTTGATACAGGCGTGGACAAAACCCGCCCTCCTGGAAGAATGGGATACGTCCAACAGGTCAGAGTCTTAAAGTTGCCAAATAAATCTATCTTCAGGGTCTGGTGGATATCTCCAGAGAGATGAATCCAGATAGAAGAGACTACACGCATTTCTCCAGCCCCCGCAATACCTTTGCAAAGATAGATCATTTTTTCATTCAGTCTAAACGCATCCCGCTGGTCTCCAAGTCCAGCATAAAAGACTCTGTCCTTTCGAACTACTCCTGTCTCCTACTGGTACTGAACAAATCCAGGGGTCACAAGAGGGGAGACAACTGGAGACTTAATGCTTCTATTCTCAACAATCCCACTCACGTCTGCAAAATTGATAAGGCTATACAGGAGTACTTTCTTAGGAACTCCACGAGCGATATCTCCTCCGTCACATTATGGGCTGCACACAAAGCCTACATCAGAGGTATCATTATACAAATAGCATCCAGGATCAGCAAGGCCCATAAATTGGAGATTAAAAGACTGGAACAGGAATTTGATTCGCTTAGCAAACTTCACAAACGCAACCCGACTCACAAATCAAGGGAAAATCTCAAGGCAGCGCGACTAGCCTTAAACTTAGCACTAACAGCTAGGGCTGAGAAATGCCTACGTTGGGAAGGAGGACGCTTCTATTACCAAAGGGACAAGGCAGGTTCCATGCTGGCATCTAGGCTTTCTCCTAAGCCAAGGAATTATACTCTGCCCAAAATCAGGCTCAGGGATGGTACTCTCTCCGAGAACCCCCAGAAACTCATGGAAGCTTTCCATTCATTCTACCGCGACCTCTACAGTGCCAAAGCCAACGTTCCCTCGCAGGCATCCATTACTTCCTTCCTTGACTCATTAAACATCCCCCAACTTAAGGAGCAACATAAAGAGATGCTGGAGGCCCCAGTCTCAGCAGAGGAGATAGAGCTGGTCATCAAGAAACTTAAAAGTGGCTCGGCCCCGATGGATTTTCAGTCCCCTATTATAAACACCTTTCTGCTACACTGGCCCCTCACTTAGCCCACTTCTGTAATCATCTCAGTACGGAGGCACAACTTGACAGGGCCTCCAACTCGGCCTTCATAACAGTAATCCCCAAAACCTGACAAAGACCCCAGTATAAGGGTCAACTACCGCCCAATATCATTGATCAAGAATGACCTGAAAATATTGACTAAAATAATGGAAGACCGGATCTCCAACTTTATTAGTCTATATATACACAAGGATCAGGTAGGTTTTATTCCTGGTAAACAGGGGCCAGATCAGATCAGGAGGACGATAGATGTCATCTCTCTATTGGGCGTCAATTGGGATAAAGCCACACCCCAGGAAGAATTCCTCCTGTCCTTGGACTTAATGAAAGCATCAAGAGAAACGAGTACCCCCTATGTGGGACTGTACTAGGCAGCAGAACACCACTGAAGCAGGTGAAGCAGGCCCTATCCAGTTGCCAGAACCTGGCCAAAGGGTTCATCCGACCTTCCACTTCCCCTGCCAGGGCAGGCATCTTCTTTTTGGAAAAGAAGGACCATACCCTCCGCCCGTGCATAGATTATCGGGAGCTAAATCGCATCACCTTCAAGAACCGGTATCCTCTCCCACTTGTTCCAGAACTGTTTCAAAGGCTGGGGTCGGCCACCGTATTTACCAAGTTGGATCTCCGGGGGGCCTACAACTTGATAGGTATCTGAGAGGGCGACGAGTGGAAGACGGCTTTTCGCACTCGTTTTGGCCACTACGAGTACCTCGTCATGCCCTTCGGACTCTGCAACGCCCCTGCCACATTTCAGCATCTGGTCAACGATGTGTTCCGGGACTGTCTGGATCTTTTTATTATTATTTATCTGGATGACATTTAAATTTTTTCCTCCACCCTGGAAGAGCATCGTCAGCATGTCCGTTGTGTCCTCAGCCGCCTGCGACAGCACAAGATGTTTGCTAAGGCTGAGAAATGCGCCTTTGAGCGCCCCTGAATTACCTTTCTTGGACTGATCCTATCTGTCTCCAGAATTACCATGGACCCTCAAAAGGTCTCAGCTATTCTGGACTGGCCGGCACCTGTGGACAAAAAAGGGGTCCAACGTTTTGTCGGCTTTGCCACCTTTTATAGGAGTTTCATTAGGGGATTCTCGGCCATCATCGCCCCGATTACTCAGCTCACAAAACAGGGTCAGCGGTTCCACTGGTCAGCAGAGGCCCAATATGCTTTCCAGGCCTTAAAGAAGCTCTTCACTATGGCACTCATCCTGAAGCATCCGGACACTACACTGCCCTATGTCCTGGAAGTGGATGCATCTGAAATGGTGGTAGGAGCGGTCCTGTCTCACCGGCAGGGAGCCAGGGCTCTCCTCCATCCTGTGGCCTTCTTCTCCGGCTCCGGAGAAGAATTACGATGTTGGAGACAGGGAGTTGTTGGGCATTAAGGCGGCTTTGGAGGAATGGAACTACCTGTTGGAGAGGGCCCAGCATCCTGTCCTGATATACACGGACCATCGAAATCTGGAATACCTCAGAACGGCCAAGAGGCTCAGACCTCATCAGGCCCACTGGGCACTCTTCTTCTCGAGATTTCAGTTCCACCTGACCTACCGCCCAGGAGTGAAGAATACCAAGCCCGACGCTCTCTCTCGTATGTTTTCAGAGCCGGGAACTTCCGCTCCCCTCGACACTATCCTACAACCTAGGAACTTCTTGGTGACCGAGGAGGATCTGCTGTCCCGGATTCGGAGAACCTCAGCCTGCTTACCGGGATTATCTGGTCAAGGGCTAACCTGGAAGGATGATCTCCTGTGGCACCAGAATCAAATCTTTGTCCCCAAGGAGTTACGTCCCACCATACTAGAACTGTGCCACGACCATGAATTACACTTCGGCTCGCAGAAAACTGCCGAGCTTGTATCACGCTCCTTCTGGTGGCCATTACTTTCTGAAGACTGCTTGGCCTATATCCGCTCCTGTTCCACCTGTGCCAGAAATAAGACAGACAAAGCCTGAACCTGGGGGCTGTTAGGACCTCTCCCCATTCTTGATCGGCCGTGGTCCAAAATATCAATGGACTTCATTGTGGAGCTTCCCCCGTCTCAAGGATAAACCACAATTTTTGTCGTGGTAGACAGGTTGACCAAAATGGCACACTTCCTCCCAATGAAGGGCACTCCCACTGCAAGGGAGACTTCCGAAATTTTCCTCAAGGAAGTTATTCGGCTCCATGGTCTCCCTGGTAACATTGTGTCTGACCGGGGGGTCCAGTTTACTTCTGGAGGGCCCTCTGTTCTGCCTTGGAGATCGACCTTTCCTTCTCAACAACGTATCACCCCACGGCCAATGGTCAGACCGAGAGGACAAACCAAATGTTGGAGCAATACCTCTGTTGCTTCTCGGCTTACTCTCAGGATGATTGGTGCTCACTGTTACCCTTGGCGGAATTCGTCTATAATAACTTGGTGCATTCCGCAACAAAGCAATCCCCCTTCTGGGCCAATTATGGGTTCCACCCCACTATGCTTCCTAGTCTTGCCGGGGAGACAGCATTACCTGCAGTTCATAAAGCCATGCAATTTTTCAGATCCAATTGGAAGTTGCTACAAGAGACACTTGCCAAGACGCAGGAAACAACGGAAACTGCTTTTGATAAGAAAAAACAAGGTGAACTTAACCTCCAACCTGGTGACAAAGCAGCCAAGCTTTGTCACCAAAAATCTGAAGTTGTCTTGCCCGTCCAAGAAGTTGGGCCCACGGTTCATTGGCCCCTTCTCGGTTAAGAGGAAAGTTAACCAGGTGTCTTACGAGTTTGATCTCCCGCAGTCTCTAAGAATACATCCAGTATTCCATGTGTCTCTGCTGAAGCCGGTGATCCCAGACCCCTTCCCCAATAGAGCTGGCGCTCCCCCTGCCCCTGTCTTGATCGATGGAGAAGAGGAGTTTGAGGCTGAGTCCATACTTCACTGTAGAAAAAGGGGCGGTGTGGTTCAGTACCTTGTGAAATGGAAGGGCTATGGGCCGGAAGAGAGCTCTTGGGAGCCCGAAACCAACCTTCATGCCAATGACTGCATCCAAACTTTCCAGGATAACAACCTTGCCAAGCTGGCCAAGCTGGGCATCCGGAGGCTGCCCTTTGGGGGGGTAGTGTTAGGAAAGGATTGGCCTGGTAAAGTCAGGCCCTTTTCTGGACTTTTTTGACGGTTTTTGCCCGCGACAAATGGCCCTATTTAAGCTTCCTGCACCTGTCAGCAGGTGCTGTCCGTTCTACAGCATCTGAGTACCTGTGAGCTTCAGCTCTCCTTCCTGAAACCTGCTTCCTGTGTTGTTCCTGTTCCTGTGTACCGACCCGGCTTGCCCTGACCTGCTACCTATCTGCCTGCACTGACCCCGGCTATCCGCGACCATCCGCTTGCCTGACCCTTCTGTACCTTTGCCGCCAGCTTGTGAACAAACTCTGCTTGGACTTTGACTACTCTTTTGCCTGCCCTCTTTGTGCCTCTCTGACTCACCAGTTGCCCACCCAGCCTGCACGACCATCCTTCGGTCTTCACGACCATCTGGAGCCTCACATCACCACCAGTGACCATCCAGCCCTTGTGCCATCCCGCACTCCGGGACTTCCTGTTTACAGTACCGGGGTCCCCGAATCGGGTGTGTAAGAGTGGTTGTTCCCTGCTAAGACAGACTCCACCACCAGGATCGTGACAGGCCTTTTCTGCTCCCTGTCTTACAGCTTTGGGGATTCGGTCGGTCATTCTTGAACACTATAAATGCACTTTACGCACACCCGGAAGCCAAAATCAAACTCCAGGGCTATCACTCCAAATCTCTTCATATTCGGTGGGGCATCAGACAAGAATGCCCACTCTCCCCTCTGATTTTTGTTATAGTCATCAAGACCATTAGGGAGAACCCCAACATTCATGTGGTACGATGCGTCTCACAAATACACAAGTGCGCATTGTTCGCAGACGACATACTGCTTTTCATCACTTCACTGCTCATTTCTCTTCCCAACATATGTAGGACTCTTGATGACTTTGTCAGACTCTCAGGACTGCAGGTGAACTATGCTAAATCTTTAGCCCTAAATGTCAACCTCCCAGCCCACTTAGTGACCCAACTAAAGACTGCCTTCCGATTTAACTGGGAGGACAAAATAATCCCTTACTTAGGTGTCAACCTGACAGCCCCAGTAGATCAACTCTACTCAGTAAATTATCCCCCGCTATTTCACAAGTTAGAGAATGACATGACCTCT
Organism: Glandirana rugosa; assembly: GCA_018402905.1. NCBI lineage: Eukaryota > Metazoa > Chordata > Amphibia > Anura > Ranidae > Glandirana > Glandirana rugosa. Next base: position 289,489 of record BLSH010271813.1, on the reverse strand, counting down.
TGGGACAAAATAAAACTTTCATGGTTGGGAAGGCCGTTTTACCCCGCATCCTCTACCTCTTCAGATCACTGCCTATCCCCATTCCCAGGGCTCACCTCAAGAAATTTCAATCAAAACTTATCAAATTCCTTTGGGGCAGGAAAGGGCATACTGTAGAGTAGCCAAAGAGACCCTATTCCGTCCCAGAGACCAAGGCAGAATCAACATCCCAAATCTCCTATGGTACTACCAGGCAGCCCGATTAGCCCCGCTTTCCACTATTTACTTTAAAACTGCCCACCCGGACTGGATGCACATGGAGAGACAATCTATTCCAAATTACACATACATTTCCTGCTATGGTGCCCCCCTAAGAACAGGTTGGCCATTTTTGCACCCACGCTAGCACACTCTCTGGCTCTATGGGGCACGCTAAAGCACAACGCAAACCTAACTTCCCATTGGCGTCCACTATCCCTTATTTTCCGAAATCCACTTTTCCCGCCTGGTATGGATATTAAGACTTTTAAATATTGGCTCGATAAGGGAATGTATAGAATAGGGCATTTTGTAAACCCTGCAGGCCCTCTCATAATAGCCCATTGCACAAGTAAACTTGATATGCCCAAGTCTGAAAGATTTAGACTATACCAAATATCACACTTTATACACTCCCTATGGACATCAAAACCCAACCCGCTAACCATCACAGCATACGAAGCTTGGTGCGGTCAGGCCGTGGAGCAGAGTGGGGTAATTTCGGTGATCTACAGGCTTCTAGCCTCAGCATCCTCCAAAACCCCATATATGAAAAAGTGATAGAAGGACTTAGTCCAAGAATGGCCCATATCTGATTGGCATAAAGCCTCTTTCACTGCCTCCAAGGGCCTACTTAACACTCTGCTGAGGGAAGCTAACCTAAAAGTACTAATGAGATGGTACATGGTCCCCACGCGGATAGCCAGGATTTTCCCATGTGCTTCTGAGAATGTGGGCACAGGGGTACGATGATACACATATGGTGGGAATGTCCCAGGATCAGAGGTCTCTGGAATAAAGTATTCTATACCATCAGAAAGATCACGGGACAACCATCCAGAAGGCACCCCATATCGCCTTGCTTAACTTTCCCAGCCCCAGGGTTCCCAAATTAACCCAACGCCTTATCATGTTCATACTGATAGGAATTAAACGAACCATAGCTCGCTCCTGGAAGAAACCTACTGTCTCCTTTTTCTCAGTTAAGAAGAAAATATCTTGAATAATGACCCAGGAAAAAATGGCGAGTATTCTCTTAGACACTGAAGACAACACAAGGTTATCTGGGAACCCTGACAAAGATGCATTGCAAAACCCACACAAAATCCCCCGACCTAAAAGACTCAAAAAGGGGATTAATCCTCTCTCCGTCACGAATCTCCCTTCTTTAGTTAGCCTTTAGACATCTTTTTCTTTCCCGCCTATCCTTTATTTCCTTTCTACTCATATCTAATCTTCTATACATAGGTATACCCTTATAACCTGGGTCTTTATGCTTGTCCGCACCAAGACCAGGAACTTTCAGGGAGCGAATCTCCTAGTTCCAGGGTGATGAGTCTCATTATTAGATGTAGTGAGGCCTTCTTCCACTGCAGCTAATATCCGGAGGAGATGTGGAGGGCCCCCTCCGCTCCGACATAGATTGATCCCAACTGGGGTGTTGGCGAGGGATGCCCTTCCTACTCCATTAGACTATCAGAAGGTCACTCTAATCCAAATGGAATACATCTCAGCTTGACACAATTACCGCCCTGATACAGCACCCTTATGATGTAAGTTTTATCCTTTCTACTCATACTTATGTATTATTGGTTATGTGTTAACCTTGCTATGTACTCAAAATTGCAATAAAAATCTATAGAAAGCTAAAAGAAGTGTGAAAATGTGGGTGAATTCGACAGCTCTGATGTTGATGGGCAGCAGCTATATGAAGAAATTTTGGATTGCAGAATGTTACTATTAAGTCGGGCCAACATGAAAATATCAAGACCTAAAGAGTTTCTCAAATTATTGTTCAATATGGAGATGAGAGTATCTTCCCCAATCTTCGCATTGCTATTCAGATAATGATAACTATTGCAGTTTCCATTGCCAGCTGTGAGAGATCATTTAACAAGTTAAAACTAATACTTTCATATTTGAGAGCCTCCATGGGTCAAGACAGACTCTGTGATCTTGCTCTGCTGAGTGTAGAAAGAGAAGAAACAGAAAAAACTGACTTTGAGAACATCATAGACCAGTTTGCATCAGTGAAAGCAAGGAAGGTGCAGTTGTAATTTTCATGTAGTGCCAATCCATAATATGTTAATTGAAAGATTAAAGAGCTTGACTTGTAGTTTTTGTAGCTGTTTTTTTGTTAAGGTTATCTGTAAGGGGGTTTCAATGGGAACGGGTTTCAAATATTTTGACAGGGGCAGTTTCAGTGCTTGCCCTAGACTCCATGAAGCTGCCAGAGTTATACCTAGGTATGTTACCCCCTGGGAGCTCCATGTAAATAGTAGTAGGTTTTGGAGGTGTCTTTTCATTTCGGGTGGGACTCCTAGGTCAAGTATTAGGGACATAGAGAAGTCAACCTTTTAATATGAGACGGCACTAAATACCTCTAGGATTTGGTGTCTTGGAGTAATGATATTGTTGAATTTGTTAGAAGTAGGATAACGTCATCTGCAAAAAGGTTGATAATATTTGGACTATCATTGAACTTGAATCCTGTGATAGAGGGATTTGTGCAGATAGTCTCTGCCAGTGGTTCTATTATAAGGTTGAAGATAGAAGGGGATGGCAGGCAACCTTGATGGGTTCTATTTGAAATATTGAATATTGTTGAGAGAAGACGAGAGGTGAAAAACTTGGGCGGAAGGTTCGGAATAAAGGGCAAGAATTGCCTCCCTAGTGAAGCCCTGAAGTCCAAACTTCGTTAATTAGTTTGACATATATTGTCAGTCCGCTCTATCGAATGCCTTCTCTGCATCAATGGAGAGTAGCAGAGAAGACGTTCAAGTTTTTTCTGCAAAGTGTATAACATTCAGAATACATCTGGTTGCGTCTGAAGGTTGCCTCCCTCTTACAAACCCCATCTGGTCTTTCTGAATAAGAGATGGTATCACAGTATATAGTCATTGTGCCATTAATTTGACACAAATTTTGATATCAGAATTTAAGAGCGTTATAGGCCTCCGTTCCTCCAAAGCCGAGTTGACAGCCAGCAATTCCCTATCACCGACATCATAGTTCCAGCAAGATGGTGCACCACCACATTATGGGTGTCAGGTCCGAGCATTCCTAGATGAACAGTTTCCTGGAAAGTGGATTGGTCGTCGTGGCCCAGTTGAATGGCCCCCAAGGTCTCCCGATCTGACCCCCTTAGACTTTTATCTTTGGGGTCATCTGAAGGCAATTGTCTATGCTGTGAAGATGCGAGATGTGCAGCACCTGGAACTACGGATACTGGAAGCCTGTGCTAGCATTTCTCCTGCGGTGTTGCAATCAGTGTGTGAAGAGTGGGAGAACAGGGTTGCATTGACAATCCAACACAATGGGCAGCACATTGAACACATTTTATAAGTGGTCAGAAACTTGTAAATAACTCATGAAAGGAAGGTCATAGGCATCAAGGTCCACGACGTGTAGAGCGTAGAAGTGTCGTATCTGTTAACGGAAGTCTACTGGGGTTTCTATTTTCAGATTCCC
>BLSH010271813.1:259802-284921 GCA_018402905.1 Glandirana rugosa | reverse complement strand
ACGTTAAAACCAAGCACACCATTGTTTTTCTTGTGAAATTCCCAATAAGTTTGATGTGTCACATGACCCTCTTCCTATTGAAAAAATAAAAGTTGGATTCAAAATGGCCGACTTCAAAATGGCCGCCATGGTCACCACCCATCTTGAAAAGTTTCCCCCCTCACATATACTAATGTGCTACAAACAGGAAGTTAATATCACCAACCATTCCCATTTTATTAAGGTGTATCCATATAAATGGCCCACCCTGAAGATCTCTGTCATGTCCCCTGACAGAACAGGGAACCGCCTTGTTTAGATTGGCGGTTCCCCATTCTGCCTCTTTATTAGGCGATTGTGGGTCACCAGGGGACATCGAGTCCGCCCGACCCATGGGCACACTCATGCAGCATGCAGCGCCTGCTTTCAACTGCAGCTGCATGAACTTCCGTAAATATATGCTGATTCACGCAGGGCTGCCACAGTGCAGCAGTAAATGTATGTGAGCCGGAAGTGGTTAAAACATATTTAAGCAGTCTGCATTGAATCAGATATGGGGCAGAGACGGACTTGGCAATGTATATTATATAAAACAATTAAAGCACTGACATCAAGTGTAGCAATGGAGCATACATTGAGCTGGATTTTTAAACCAGCTCAACGTACACTCCATTGCTGAATGATAATTGCAGGCATCATTCAGATATCACCACTCATAGCCCGCAACATCTTATGAAGTCGTACCGGGGAGAAGTGGTTAAATGATATGATATACAAATGCTGTAAGGTTACAAAATAGTGGATCAAATTGCTAGAGTGGCTATATAAAGGCTTACCTGTAGGTACAGTGAACATTTACTAAACATGCACCATTTAAGAGGTATTTCAATGTGTAGCAGTCAGCGACATCACCGGCCCATGTGCACTGCATTCTCAATGGATGGTATACTTGGGTATGTCACCCATGTGTCTCTCGTGTGTATGTGCAGGAAAGATGTCATTGTGGTGTGGCCATTCAAATGGCCAGAGCCCTTGAACCGGCAAGGAAGGTCAGGGGTAGATGGAATCCCTTTCAGTGGTGACAGGGCACCTCTGGAGGCATCCATTGTATAGGTAAGCCTGACATAATGTGCTAGTATGCATCCCATACTAGCACATTATGTCTTAAACCTACCAAAGGAACTTTTTTATTTAATAGTTTACTACTGCCTTATTAATTTAAATTCCAGCAGCCTTGTATATTATATAAGGTAACTGGTTGAGAAAGGGTCCCATTTGAGTCACGGATGTGCAGAATGTCCCATTTTACTATATTGGAGTTTTATGATTTATTGATATAATATAATATATATGTGGTAAAGGTGTTTTGTGCCGCGCTATCTGTGTAGTACAATTGGTATTATGTGAATTAATTGTGATTGTGTTAGGTGCAATAGTGCCAGTGATGAATAAATTTATGATTAAAGCATTTCTTATTCATGCATACTAGTGATTAAAATATAAAGCCATGGTCTCAAAAGCCCCCTGACTGGACTTAAATCATCCAAGAACATGCTGAACTCTATTACTTTTACACTAGCTATATGGCATAAATGCAATAAAAGGTTTACCCTGATCCCCTCCTGCTCACATTTGATTAATGTCCTATACAACCCTGATATGCCCGACAGTCTGTCCTATACACAAATGTTGCCCTGGGCCCAGGCAAATGTATTTCAGCTGAGACACTTAACCAACCCAATTACTCGCAGAATACTCTCTTACGACCAATTAAGGGATCAGAAGAAAGAACTTCCGGTGCACTCTTTCTATGTATACCTCCAATTCCGCCATTTTTTCCAGACCTTAAAACCCACTTTGACACTGGACCAAGCTATGGGGTTTGAATGTATAGCTATGCAAGGTCACACCCAAGCCCATTTAATATCATCCTTATACAAATTATTCATGGCATCCACTCCCCTAGATGAGAATACACATAAATATATGACAAAATGGTCAGAAGCACTCCAATGCCCCATACCCTTGACTGTTTGGAGCAGAATCTGGGAAAACGCCTCCAAGACCTCCAGGTGTGTCATGTACAAAGAAAACATTTACAAAATTCTTATGCACTGGTACAGGACTCCAACGTTCTTACACGCTATCAACTCGTCAATCCCTGCTGGGTGCTGGAGGTGCAGGGAGGGGACTGGCTCCTTGTCTCACATTTTTTGGTCCTGTCCCTTGATACAGACCTACTGGACTATGATCCAGGGAGTGCTGGAACGGGTCCTTGATACAAATCTGCATTTGGATCCCTTACAGTACTTACTGGGCCTTCCATTCGGAAATGTTCCCAAGAGCTCTAAAAATTTAGCCACCCATATGCTGACAGCAGCTAGAAGGTTAATCCCTAGGCTTTGGAAATCAAAAGAAGTCCCCACACAATCTCAGTTACTTGCTAATGTGGCTGAGATAAGAGCCATGGAGTATATGACTGCTTTAAATGAAGATAAGACAGACCAATTTCACAAAACATGGAAAGCCTGGGATGACTCGGCCTTCGGTCACCCTCAAACACCCATTACTGACATTACATAAAATCACCATTCAATCCCAGCAGATGACTCAACTAGCAGGTTGTCTAATGTTTGTTTTCTTGTTCGATTTCCCTCCCCCCCTTCTTTTTTTTTTTTTTTTCCTCTCTTTTTCTTCCCCCTTTGCTCTTGTTACCTTGGGCTCACACATATCCTGAAAGTCAAGCTAGACTAATCCCTACAAGCTATGCCTCATTACTTATGTTTTACCACTTGATAGTCTTACTTGAGATCCATCTCAGATGCACTCAATCAACCGTGTTATGTATGAGTGCCTGAAAGATACCTAACAAGAAAAAGTAATTTTCATGTTGAACTGTCAAACTTATATTTGTACTTTGTTATCTGATATGCATAACTTGTATCGGATGCTATTTTGAAATAAAATGTTAATAAGAAAAAAAAATATAAAGCCATGGTGGCTTACATACATATATACCAAACCAAAATTTTCAGGTGAGTATGTGACATACACAAAAACAGTAATTAGCACTTAATGATTGGTGACAGTTAAAGTAAAAGTTTGCAGATGATGCCGGTGATGATACACTTAATAAAATTATACAAATAATAGTCCATAAAAGTTCTGTCAGATGGGTGAATTTAAAAATCTCTTAAAGGTGATACATATTGGTGCGCTGAGTAATACATCTGCAGTGATTGTAGTTGTGACTAATCCTTAAGTGTGTGCTAGTCCCTCACCTGAGGTGTGCTAGCAACCTTGCACATAAAGGTTTCTTTCTATGGGTGATTCCTTGTTCCTCCTGTGGGGATCTCCACCTTTTTCTGTGTGCTGTCAGCTATGTTGCTGGTGACTTTTTAAAACTAGTCATACGGAGAGAGACCCTCTGTGTGCATTCAGACCCTCCCAGTCTGAATGCACACAAGCTCGGTGCTCGTAGGAGAAACGCTTGTTCGTTTTACTTGCAAATGTGAGTGTTGATTTTAAAAGTTTGTTTTAAATAAATGTTTCAAACAAAATATCACACGAAGGAAAGTCCTCTCTCTTTTTGCACCCACCCGATCAGGAGGGTCTCTCTCCGTATGACTAGTTTTAAAAAGTCACCAGCAACATAGCTGACAGCACACAGAAAAGGTGGAGACCCCCACAGCAGGAACAAGGAATCACCCATACAAGGAAACCTTTATGTGCAAGGTTGCTAGCACACCTCAGGTGAGGGACTAGCACACACTTAAGGATCAGTCACAACTACAATCGCTGCAGATGTATTACCCAGCTCACCAATATGTATCACCCTTAACCACTTGCCGACCGCCGATCGGAGATTGACGGCGGCAAAGTGGCTCTGTAACGCAAAACGCCGTCATACGACGGCGGCTGCGATACAGAGATACTGTGAGCGCGCGCGCGCCGCCCGAGGCGCACGCGCGCGCTCACTGTGTTCGGGGGGGGCCAGGGAGCGGGTGCGGCGGCTTCGATTGCCGCCGGCCACCCGCGATGCCCCCCCCGGAGCGAATGAGCGGAGGTCCGTGTATGTAAATACGGACCTCCACTCTGTGTGAGGGGGAAGGGAAGTGATCACAGCCTTCTCGTACATGAAGGCTGTGATCACTTCCTTTCCCCAGCTAGGCAAGTCCCCCTACAGTAAGAACACGCCCAGGGAACACAGTTAACCCTTAGAGTGCCCCCTGCAGGTTAACCCCTTCACTGCCAATGGCATTTACACAGTAATCAGTGCATTTTTATAGCACTGATCGCTGTATAAATGCCAATGGTCCCAAAAAAGTGTCAAAATGGTCCGACATGTCCGCTGAAATATCGCAGTACCGCTAAAAATCGCAGATCGCCGCCATTTTTAGTAAAAAATAAAAAAAAAATAAAAACCCCAAAAATGAATTCTCATCATCCGTAAACGCGGCCACTTTTGCGCAAACCAATCAATAAACGCCGATTGCGATTTTTTTTATCGCAAATATGATGAAGAATATAAATCGGCCAAAAACGGTGAAAAAAAATGTTTTTTTATATTTTTTTTTTGGATTTGTATTTTAGCAAAAAGTAAGAAATTTGGGTTTTTTTGCAAAATTGTCGCTCTTCTTTTGTTTATAGCGGTGATCAGAAATGACGCAGAGGTGATCAAATACCACCAAAAGAAAGCTCTATTTGTGGGAAAAAAAGGACGCAAATTTCGTTTGGGTACAACGTCGCACGACCGCGCAATTGTCAGTTAAAGCGACGCAGCGCCGAATCGCAAAAAGGGCTCCGGTCCTAAAGCTGGAAATCCTTCCGGTCCTTAAGTGGTTAAGAGATTTTTAAATTCACCCATCTGACAGAACTTTTATGGACTATTATTTGTATAATTTTATTAAGTGTATCATCACCGGCATAATCTGCAAACTTTTACTTTAACTGTCACCAATCATTAAGTGCTAATTACTGTTTTTGTATATGTCACATACTCACCTGAAAATTTGGTTTGGTATATATGTATGCAAGCCACCATGGCTTTATATTTTAATCACTAGTATGCATGAATAAGAAATGCTTTAATCATAAATGTATTCATCACTGGCACTATTGCACCTAACACAATCACAATTAATTCACATAATACCAATTGTACTACACAGATAGCGCGGCACAAAACACTTTTACCACAATCATACCTAAATAGTCTTGGATAACTATTGAAGTGCCAGCAGCTGTCTACACTCATCAAACATTTTGTCCACAATTAGAAGGAAAACCTGTTCATCAAGTGGCAGCGCAGAGGTACTCCCTCATTCCTTTAATATAATATATATATATATATATATATATATATATATATATATATATATATATAAAGCCTCAGTCCGATAATAGAAAGTTCATTATGACTTACTGCAGAAGTATCTGCCTCAGCAAATAGTAGGATATTCATGAGATACTATAAACTAAGTGTTTGGTGCTTGATGGGTCATTTTTTTGAATGATGAAAGTGTTGTTCTTTTTACCTTTTTTTTACTTTTTCAAATGAAAGTTTTAAAAAAGTCAACCTTGAGGGAAAAAACTGGTGTTAAGTCACTGCCAGAAGAAGTAAGAAAAGAGGAGTCCTCTTGTTCAGGGTAGAAAATTAACAATGTATTATCAGTATTAAGAGAACAATCAGAAGATAGACTTTTTTTCTTAGTTCAAACAAATGTGATTTTTACTCACTATTAATATTATTAATAGCAAAGCACATATGAACAATGCGCAAAACATGTAACTATGAAAAAATAAATGTGAACACGTGAATTGGAAAACCATTTATTTATCCTCAAATTGATAATAAAATAGATTAACTTTATACTGAAAAAGTGCATGTGATCATCGTACAGATCCCCTGTAGCTAAGGTAAAAATTATAAATAAATAAAATTGATAATCCATACTCTGCTAGATTCCAGTAATCTAAAGCTAGAATTATGGTAAGATGACAAATTACACTGCTTTCTACTTACTGCATAACTGTAAGCAACAAATCTTACAGTTTTACTTTTATATGGATCTTAAAATTAGTTTAAAAAATATATAGAGTTGTTGCACTACAAAATGTTTGTTTTGAGTTTGTGACATCAAAGCAGAAAGAAGACCAATTATACGCACTTGAAAGTGCTGAAATTTTGCTGCATTAAAATATGTAATTTGGCTTCAAATATAATTTAAAAAGAAAGAGCTTATACAACAACATAATAAATTACAAATCACATAAAAATGCTATTGCCTTGCAGCATTATTTGGCTTGTGTTGATATTATACCCATGTGTTTTGATAATCAGTCCATTCTTGCAGAAACACCAATCAATATCAACCATTATTTATTGACCTAATGTCATACCAAGCAAAATATGTATATTAAAACCACTCTTGTCTGAGACTCAAGTTTCTTGATTTGTTCAGTGTAATGTAAGATTAAATTTCTGACAGGGAACAAGTCAAGATAGAAATATCCAGAGCTTTCATTGCAGATGCAAGCACTGAGGTGGCCATACCTTTTTTTGCTACTAAGTGAGTCAAGAACATCCAGTCACTTATGTGGTATTAGTATTTTAAGCTTGCAGAGGGAAGTTCAACCCAAATGGTTCAGTGGTGCCAACTGTGGAAATGATAAATAATTTGGACCAACTTTTTCCAGTGCTTCTACTCATTGGGGTGTTGTGTTGAGGGGTCTCTCTCTCAGGGAAACCTCCCCTAGGACTCAAACTATTAAAGAATTGAAAGTGTCTTCAACCTTGAGAAATCTCTTACAGTTGCCACCCACTAAGAAGAAGTGGTGAGTGACTGACTGAAGAAGAAATATACACAAGAGCCCTCTCAGCTATTCCACCTTTGAACATTCAATAAAGTACCATGACCTTAATTACTAAGGATTTGAAATATACTTAGAGTATTATGACTTAACATTTTTGATGCTATTGTTTAGCTATTACTCTTCTGGTCATACCTTTGGGAATCATTTTTTTTTCCATTTCCCTTTATTTCCTTGTCATGTCCCTTATCTGCATAGGCAGATTTTGATAAAATACCTATAGGAACACAGCTGTTTCATTGCCTGCAATGATCTATTGCCTCACCTGTTCTAGTATGTTTACATCTAAAACAATAGTACTGTCACCATTATTTTTAATACTGCAACTATTACCACTTGTCACTGCTTCTGCTGTCTTTGGAAATATAAACTGAAAAGCACTTTTCCCTAGTGTATATTTTTATGATTTTCTCTTTTGTGAAATAAGGCATGGCTGCAGTGCACAACACACAGAACTTATAATTCTTACAAAGAACCACACTTTTCAAGTGGAGAAAAAGAGACAAAGAAATAATAAAGCTTAAACCAGGTTTCTACACCCACTATTTCCTTGGATGATGAATATAAATTCAAATGCCTGAAAAATGTAACATTTTTTCTATCATTTGAAAACATAATGTTCCCAGACATGGTGGTAGCAGTGCACAATGTACAGAGCCAAGCATACTTTCAAAAGAACAGAATGGGGTGTTTTTATCAAAATGAGGCAAAGAAACAGTAACGTGTTTTAAGTTAGTTTGCTACACCTCTTTTACACTTGGATAACAGAGACAAATCTAGTTATAGAAATACTTGGCAAATAAATGTCATTTCTTCTACTCTTTGTAAACTTACATTTCTATATAGAGCTGTATTAACCCCCCCCCCCACCACCCAAAAAAAGGTTCACAACTCAAATATGTGCTGCATATGCAGACAGCTTCTGTAAATGTTATTAATGAAGTACATTTAATTACCGGCAGAAATTACTTGACACAATTGACACAACTATATACGGTATATATAAAGAGTATATACTATATATATATATATATATATATATATAAAATTACTTGCAGCATCTGAGCTGGGAATAGTTTGTATACTTAATAAGTAACTGAGCTGATACTGTTAAACAGAATATTGAAAGGAAAGAAAAGCTTCCAGCTTTAAAGCTTTACATCGGAAGATAAAAGTAATGATAGCATGGTGATATTGTGCTAATTAGATTACATATCTGTTCTAGGAAAAAATTCTAAAATCAAGCACATGACCTGCATTTACCTGCGGGTATTAAAAAAGTACCTACTTCAGCTGTTGTTAATTACTCTCTAAAATGCAGAGTGTCTAATTACTGGCCTTTTAAATTACTTAATAGAAACTCCAACACAGTGTAGGTTGTTAAGTGTAGATGAAAATTATGAGCTTCACACAAAGATGGAATGTGTTTAATATTCCCTAATTGTTTGTCTGGTACAAAAGCAGCTAAAACCGAAATGCTTTAAATGCTGACAATGTTCTAAAACTGTAGTTGGAATGAAGCATTAGTTACAATAGTTGAATGTACATTTAGTTAATTTTTGTTAGTGACATTTATTACAAGTGATTTGATCTGACAAGTTTAGGATTCATCCAAATTCAGCAGATTCACAGCCAGAAAACTTTAATTTAGAAACTGCAATACCCCCTAGCTAAAATAAAGCAGTTTGACTCATTAGAGAGAAAGGTGGATAGGGATAGATTTAGGCCTAGAGGGGCACAATCATTCAGTTCCCATTTTGTTAATTCCAACTTGCTTGCCCTCCAGCACCAGGTTCATTCTTCAAGAAAGGCTTGACCTAACTTTCTCATCCCAAGGGTTAAGTAAGTTTCTGTTCCTTCCCAGGGAAAGTATAAATGCCTGTTTTGATTCATTGATCTACAGTGGAGAATACTAACATGAAATAAAGACATTCAAGCTGATTAACTTACATCAAGTAAGTAAAAAGGTTCACCAGTGCCACAATATTGCTTGCATACACAGATCCGCCAGTGGTGGAAGAACAGTCTCCAAAATGCTCCAGTGTCATGCTAGTTCACTCTAAACATTTAGTGAATATCTTACCATATAACTGTGGATTGCCTGAAATTTTCTGAGTTAAAGGCTGCTTAAATCATGCTTCCTTTGATGTGTACTACTTTTATTTTTTTCATGACTGTTTTTTCCAAAAACTTCAACTTTGTAACTTCATGATGTGAAGTGAATTTACAATGTGGAACATTATTTTTATTTCTTTGTTGTATTTTCCTTCAACTAAAGGACGTTAGGACTTTTGACAGGTACCTTTGTTCAGTTTAACACTTTCTGGGAAAGAGTTAGCAAGGGTCCTTATTTATTTTGCTATGCTTTTTTTTATAGGGGAAGGGGGATGGGGGTTGCACAGATCTGTTGGCTCCTTTAGTCCATAGTGTTGATCCACAATCTGACACTTCTCCTCATCATCCCTTTTGCAGGAAAGGATGTGATGATGTGATGAGATGAGTGGTGAGTAGTGTCATATGGGGTTAATACCTTAGATCAGGGATGCTCAACCTTTGGAAGAGTGCAAGCCTGCATCATTAACCACTTCCAAACTGCCCGCCACAGGTATACTGTGGCAAGGCAACCCTATTGCATGAATCGCCGTACCGGTAGGGTGCTTCATGTAATATATATAGCGGGTGTGCGCGCGGCCCTGGAGCCGATGTGCGTGGCTGGCAGCCGCTATGTCTGCTGGCCACCCGTGATCACTTCACAGAGAGGCAGACTGGGGATCTGCCTGTGTAAACAAAGCAGATCCCCATTCTGACAGGGGAGTAGAGAGCGATTGTTTGTTCCTAGTGATCAGGAACAGCAATCTCTCTGTTCTCCCAGTCAGCCCACTCCCTTACAGTTAGAAAGCACCTCCCTAGGACACACTTAATCCTTTGATCGTTACTGTGTATTTTTATAGCACTGATCACTGTATTGGTGTCAATGGTCCCCAAAAAGTGTCACTTAGGGTCAGATTCATACGCCACAATGTTGCAGTCCCGCTAAAAATCGCAGATCGCCACTATTACCAGTAAAAACAATAAAACAATTAAAAGTTCCTAAATCTATCCCCTATTTTGTAGACACTATAACTTGTGCGCAAACCAATCAATATACGCTTATTTTTACTAAAAAATATGTAGAATACATATTGGCTTAAACTGATGCATAAATTATTTTTTTATATTTTTTTTGGATATGTATTATAGCAAAAATTAAAAAATATTGTTTTTTTTTTTTTTAACCACTTCAGATCCGCGCTATTGCCAAAGTACGGCTCCAGTGCGGATCTGAAATGCCCGGAGGACGTCCATGGACGTCCTCCACTGCGCATGCTCCTGCGCGCCCCCTGGCGATGTCCGCCCGAGACCCGCCGATCACTTTTAGGAGCCTCAGAACGGGGAACTGCCGTTGTAAACACGGCGGTTCCCCGTTCTGTGACAGGGGACATAGCAGATCTACTGATCCCTGTCACTGGGATCAGTTAGATCTGTTATGTCCCGGCCAGCCTGCCCCCCCACAGTTAGAACACACCCAGGGAACATATTTAACCCCTTCACTGCCCCCTGCTGGTTAACCCCTTCAATGCTAATGACATTTACACAGTAATCAGTGGATATTTACATTTCTGATCGCTGTATAAATGTCATTGGTCCCAAAAATGTGTAAAAAATGTCCGACATTTCCGCCCCAATATCGCAATCCCGATAAAAATCGCAGATCGCCGCCATTACTAGTAAAAAAAAATAAATAAATAAAAACGCCATAAATCAATTCCCAGTTTGTAGACGCGATAACTTTTGCGCAAACCAATCAATATACGCCGATTGCGATTTTTTTTTTTACCAAAAATATGTAGAAGAATATATATCGGCCAAAACTGATGAATAATTTTTTTAATGGATTTGTACTTTAGCAAAAAGTAAAAAATATTGTTCTTTTTTGCAAAATTGTCACTCATTTTTTGTTTATAGCGGCGATCAGAAATGAAACAGAGGGGATCAAATACCACCAAAAGAAAGCTCTATTTGTGGGAAAAAAAGGACGCAAATTTTATTTGGGTACAACGTCGCACGAACGCGCAATTGTCATTCAAAATGCGATAGCGCTGAAAGCCAAAAATTGGTCTGGGCAGGAGGGGGGTTTAAATGCCCAGTAAGGAAGGGGTTAAATTGTTGTTTTTTTTGTTTATAGTCAAAAAATAAAAATCACAGAAGTGATCAAATACCACCAAAAGAAAGCTCCATTTGTGGGAAAAAAGGACATCAATTTTATTTGGGTATAAAAAAAAAAAAAAAATCACAGAAGTGATCAAATACCACCAAAAGAAAGCTCCATTTGTGGGGAAAAAAGGACATCAATTTTATTTGGGTATAGCGTTGCACGACCGTGCAATCATCGGTTAAATTAACGAAGTACTGTATCGCAAAAATTGGCTTGGTCATCAAGGGGGTAAATCCTTCCGAGGCCGAAGTGGTTAATTCCATTTACAGATCCCTTCTTTGGCAGTCTAAAAACCCTAGAGTGAAGTTGAACAATAGTGGATAGTGGATGTGGTGGAGACCCTGAGCATGTGCCAACATCCCAATTTGACAAAGAAAATGGAAAACCCTCCAAAGAAAGGGACTTTTGAGGCATATACGGACAAGATACACTAGGGCACCATCAAATGTAAAAGACTCAGGTATTTATTAACAATGCAAATAAAAATGCCTGAAACAGGCACAGACAAAACAGACAAAACACATATGTACAGAAGGTGTACACCAAAAAGACAATACATGACATGACATAGACTAAGCAGATGCATAAGGTAAGGTAATGGGCCTCCTGGAGTTGGAAAAGAACTCTGAAACATCCAACACATTTCAAAATAGTTAAACCCAACAAGCTCTAGAGTAAAGTTAGAGTGAAGTTAGAGCAGTTTCAGGGGACTAAAGATGCTGGTGGCCTGATCCCTGGCAGTATTATTTGGCGTCCTAGTTACAACATATAGCACGAGCTATGCGCCCAGTAGCAGAGGCCAAGGTGGGTGACCTGGACCCTTCAGCCAGACTGCTTTTCCATACAGTAAATTGTATAGAGAAATCTAGCGGATTAGAGGGATTGGCATTTAGTAAATCAAATAGATTTTACCCTACTTATGTTCTTATGCAAAAAACATGGAACAAAGCCAAACAGCTCCAACAGGACATTAATCTGATTAAGCTTTGCTACAATAAGGGGCAAAATGGATGGGGTACTCATCTGAGGCAACTCTTTTCAGAGGGACATTGCGTTCCTTCCCCCAATTACAGATTATGTTCCGTCTGCCCTGCTTGATGCAGTTCTATTATCTACAGCTGTGTCATGCAGTCCAGGCACAACAAGGAGATTACCTTTGGAGTCAGTCACCAACCCTCATATTTAATTACATGAGTGAGGAGACTATATATATAAGGGCTTCATCTCACAATGCTACTTCATGTTGTTAAATCATTTCCTTATAGACTGCTCTATCAGTCCACTCTGTCAGTGGGAAAAAGATGTGGACACATTTGAAGAAGAACAATGGTTGTTTCAGATTTCAGATGGGCTTAAGAAAAAAACCCTCTGCACTAGGTGCTGCAGTGATCACGGTGATCTGATCCATCTCCGGAACTACACTTATATTGGAGAGGTATCATAACTACCATTTACAAAGTATTTCAAACCTCACTAATAGGGATGGGCCGAATGACCCCCTGTTCGGTTTGCACCAGAACTTTGAATATCTGGAAAGTTTGGAACCGAATAATGAACCCCATTAAAGTCTATGGGACCCAAACGTGGAAAATCAAAAGTGCCAGTTTTGAAGGCTTATATGCAAGTAATTGGGCACATAATGGTTATGGGGGTCCAGGTACTGCCCTGAGGGACATGTATCAATGAAAAAAAGTTTGTAAAAAATGTAATTTGTAAATGAGCAGTGATCTATTGATGTTTAACCACTTCCGGACCGCATCACGTAGATCTACTACTGCAGAGTGGCAGCGTAACGTGAATCACCGTCTATAAATGGTGATTTGTGCAGGCGCGGCTAGAGGTGAGCATGCGCCACCGGTGGCATGCTCTTGTGCCCACTGCATGCACCCTCAGTGTGTCCATGGGTCGAGTGGACTCGATGTTTGCCGGTGACACACAATCGCTTACTACACAGCAGGAACGGGGAACTGCCGATGTAAACATGGCGGTTCCTCTTTCTGAGAGGCAGCATGACAGAAATCTACTGATCCCTGCATTTGGGATCAGTTAGATCTCTCATGTTCCTGCCAGCCCAGTCCCCATACAGTTAGAACACGCCTAGACAACACAGTTATCCCCTTGACTGCCCCCTGCAGGTTAACTCCTTCCCTGCCAATGACATTTATACAGTAATCAGTGGCTATTTTTAGCTCTGATCGCTGTATAAATGTCAGTGGTCCCAAAAAAAAGTGTCAAAAATTTTGCAGTCCCGATAAAAATTGCAGATTGCTGCCATTACTAGTAAAAAAAAAATAGAAAAGTAAAAATAAATAAATATTACATGAATGCTCATGGTTTGTAAATGCGGCAACTTTTTCGCAAACCAATCAATATATGCCAATTGCGATTTTTTTTTAACACAAATATGAGGAAGTATATATATCGGCCAAAACTGATGAATACATTTGTTTTCTTATATTTTTTGGACATATATTATATCAAAAAGTAAAAAATATTGCTTTTGTTTCGAAATTGACGCTCTTTTTTGTTTATAGCAATGATCAGAAGTGACGCAGGGGTGATCAAATACCACCAAAAGAAAGCTCTATTTGTGGGAATGTTTGTGCTATGTTTGTTTGGGTACAACATCGCACAACGGCACAATTGTCAGTTAAAGCTACGCCGTGCAGAATTGCAAAAAGTGCTCTGGTCCTAAAGTGGGAAATCCTTCCGGGGTTAAAGTGAAAGCATAAAAATGAAAAATTCCTTTCAATATAGTGCCTGGGGGGTCTCCTTAGTCTACCTGTAAAGTGGCACATCTGTACCATGAAAAGAATCTTCTGCAGCAATAATTGCATTTATAAAGCCAAAAAAATTTAATTTTCCCTGCAAGCTTCATTTATTTTGTAAGTAACGGCTTGGAGAGCCAGTCTGTATGACGAGGCCACAGTGTAGTGCATTGGGAACAAGATTATAGATTTTTTGAATAAATTCTGGTGTCTCTTCCACAGACTTAGGATAGAATTAACAGGTGCTGAAAATTTGTTTTTTGGGTGTCTGTGGCGCCTTCACACCATAACCCTAAAAAGAGGTACTCTTGATGAAAGCAAGAATTGGCCTTGCTGTAAAAAAAAAAATAATTTGATGCAGCTGTCAAACAGGTGCTAAAAAATAGATTTTTGGGTGTCGGTGGTGCCTTCACACCATAATCCTATAAGAGGTACTCTTTATGAAAGCAAGAATTGGCCTTGCTGTCAAAACTTGCAATGATATGCACCTGTCAAACAGGTGAGGAAAAACTGATCTTTGGGTGTCGTTGGCACCTTCACACTATCACCCTATAAGAGGAAATCTTGATGAAAGCAAGAATTGGCCTTGCTGTCAAAAATTGCAATGATATGTACCTGTCAAAAAATGGTCTTTGGGTATTAATTTTGCCCATGAAACCGACACCAAAAACATTCTTCCAGATGAAAACAACACCCACAATGCTAGGCAGCCTTGAAGTCCTGCAGTGATTCCACATCCTAAAAGCACTTAAATGGTGACATTGGCATCAGGGGCTTCATAGCTGCTGGTAATCCAGGACTGATTAATTTTGATAAAAGTCAGACGGTCCACTGAGTCTGTGGACAGACGCGTTCTATGATCAGTATAAAACCTCCAGCAGCACTGAATGCCCATTCGGAAAGCACTCTGGATGCAGGGCAGCCCAGCAGGTCAATAGCATACTGAGCAAATTCTGGCCAGTGGTCTATTCTCATGACCCAGTAAGACAGTGGATCGTCGACTGGAAAGCTCTCCATCTCTGTTTTTGCCCCTAGAAAATCATCCACCATGCGATTCAGATGCTGTTGATGGGATGTGGAAGCTGTCAGCCCTGGGCGACGAGGACTAAAGGCAGCCGCCTTCTCCACCGCTCCTCTCTTGACCAAAAGAAGCCTCAAAACTACATTTTAAATGACAACGAAACCTGAGTTGGGAAAAGCATTTAATAAACTCCTCTTTAAGGTGTCCTCAAGAGATTTTATCTTCTGCACCCTCTGTGGGGATGGGATGAGTTCTGAGGCTTTACCCTTATAATGGTGGTCAAGGAGGGTTGCCAACCAATAGTAATCTTCTCATTTGTGTCACCTATTCTTGGGTCCTTTCACAGGCTTTGAAGCATGAAGGAGCCCATGCACCACAAATTTGCAGAGGCATGAGAAGTGACTTGGGGTCACTGAGGATTACATTATCTGGTACTGCCTCCTCCTAGCCACATACTACTCCCAAGGGTGCGACACTGTAACATGGTATGGCCAGGTATGGCACATGTATCAACTTTCCCTGTCTAAGGGTGGACAGGAGGTTTGTGCCATTATCGCAAACTACCATTCCTGGCTCCAGCTGGCATGGCATGAACCACCTCAGGGTTTGTCCCTGTTTAGTTGCAAGAATCTCTGCCCCAGTGTGGTTCCTGTCTCCTAGAAACACCAGCTGAGTACTGCATGGTACCTTTTAGCCTGACACATTGAATAGCCCTTTGAACGCTTAGAGGGTACTTGAGGTTCATAGGACAATTCAGCAGAGGAGGGCATAGAGGAGAAGGAGGAGGAGCAAGAAGGGGTAGAGCTGACATATTTTGCATCATCACTAGCTGTATGGAGACGCGGGGGCACAACAAGCTGCAGCACTAAGCCTTGTCCTACATCCTTCTGAGTTGCAAGCAGAGTTACCCAGTGTGCTGTGAACAAAATATATTGTCCCTGCCCAAATTCAAAGAAGAGGGTAGAATCCATCAGGCCATCAGGCCGAAAGGCAGAAGTTGGGGAGCCAGCAACTTTGACAAACTTGTATTTAGACGCTGGGCATGTGTAAGGCAAGGACTGTATTTTTTTTACACTGCAGTAGATGCGGCAGAGAAATTTGCCAGCAATAGTCTACAGCTGGTTGTGTGCTGCTGGCAGATATGCTGATAGGACCTGGGACACCCTGCACTATACCATCATCCCTGTCAGTGGAGGCTGCTCTGCTAAGAGGTCCTGAGGTATAGCAGGGGCAGACTGAAGTGAGTAAGGAGGAGGAGGGACAGATCTGTGGCCCTGTGTAGCTTTTAGGTGCTCTTGCAAATGGGCTGAGTGGTGGGAGGTTCAATGTCTTTTCAAGCATGTGCTACCCCAATGGCTTGTGTTTTTGTCACGTTTGATGTGCTTGAGACAAACTTTGCAAATAGTAACAGTGTGATTGGCTGCTGTACTAAAAAGGCCCAGACAGCTGAGCTGTGGGAAGTGGGCCAGGAGATAACAGCTCCACAATGTGATGGAATAGGGTGGTTGCTCTATGGTCTTCCATGATGGCTGCCTCATTGGGGTTGTGCCTCACCCTCAATTTCCTCCTCTGCTCTATTTTGCATCCAAGTCGCGTCAGTGATAATCATCATCTCCTCCATCCTCATCACCACTGGAGACAACTTGGCAATACACTCCGGCTGGGGGAACATGAATGCCAATATGTGTACCAGTGCTCTCCTCTCTCTGTAGGCTCATGTTCCTGCTTTCCTCAACCTCAGAACCAACATCTGAATTAAGTAATGGTGTGCATCGTCAAGGAGCAAGTGGCTGATGCTGTGTTCAAATAACTCCGCTGACTCCTCCATGCCTGATGCTGGGGCTATGGCAGGAATAGCTGTGGACAAGGAGGCAGGTTTAGCCACTCTGGCAGCTGCAGGGGAATGCGTACTAGTCTTTGCTTTGGTGACAGAGGATGATGAGGATGAGGATGGTTTAGTAAGCCAGTCCACCACCTCCTCTCTGCATGCTGTGGCTGGATAGCACAGACAACATCACTAAACAGAGGAAATGATGCCCTGCCTGAGGACTGACGATGTCCACCTTTGTCTGTGGATACATACGCTGCTTGACCCCTTACATTGCCATGGGAATGTCTGCCTCTCCTTGTTGTCCTCCCAGACACGATGGGGGGGGGGGGGGTGCTTATTAACCAAAGATGTGTAAATGTGTACGTGAATACACTTCAATCAATCCAAAGTGGTGCTTGGTGTACTTTAATTTGAGTACTCACTACACAGACACACTCCACAGATACACTACAATATACTGCAATATACTGCATCAAATGCGCAGTAATGCACTGAATTAAATGGCATTAAATTTGCAGTAATGCAATGAAATATATGGTGTTAAACTTGCAGTAACGCAATTAAATATATGGTGTTAAACTTGCAGTAATGCAATGAAATGTATGGCGTTAAGCTTACAGCAATGCACATAACTATATGGCATTAAACTTGCAGTAACGCAATGAAATACATGGTGTTAAATATTCAGTAACACAATGAAATGTATGGCATTAAACTTGCAGTAATGCACAGAACTATATGGCATTAGACTTGCAGTAACACAATGTAATATATGGTGTTAAACTTGCAGTAACTCACAGAACTATATGGCTTTAAAGCCAAATAATAAGTATGAGGTGGGCTGTCAGTACAGAAGTTTTAAACAAGGTCCATAAAAGGCATCATCCCGAAAATTGAAAGATCATTCCAAACTCTCTGCCTCAAAAGGAGACATTACCCACACCAAACAACAATGGTGAACTGGGCATCAGCACAGTGAAACGTCCCTAGAGGAACAAAGCAACGATCAATCAAATATGGCACAAAAAATCCTATTTGCCTGAGCATCAAGAATGGCTAGGTAGGGAACATACCTGAAAAAAGCAGGGTTTGCCGCCGACCGAACGAGACCAGTCCACATATCCCAGTGGCCAGAGACCGACTGGGCTGCTGTGGGGAGCTTAAAAATCAAACGGAAAGGGGTGTGTCCTAGAGCTGGCCAGTGCTCCACATCCAGGGAGGGTTCCTCCCTCCCATCCGTCTCAGTCCCTCCATGTGTGCATCAGCACAGGGAGTATACTGACAAAACAGTGGCTGGAACGGTATGCACAATTGAAAGCACCACTATAAGCCTTCCTCTTTTTTGGTCCCACATTTATCATTGTATTAAATATAAATTCATAGTTGCTTTATATTAATGTGATACAATATATGTATATTCTTTCACTTATTTGTAGAGTTATATGTCACAAACTTTGTTTGAAATTTCTGAAGAAGAGGTTGACTCCGCAAAACACGTCATACAAGTCCCTGTGATGGACCAACAGGACTTAACATCCTACATCCTAGGTTATGCCACCTTTGTTCCATTAATGGTTTTATGTATTGCACACTGTGACCTTGTATTTTCCCTCTACACATGATCTTGTGGATCTTTTAACTTTGTATGTTATCAAGTCCCATATTTTTTAGATAGTTAGTAATGTTCTATATGGCTTTAAACTTGCAGTAACGCAATGATATATATGCGTTAAACTTTCAATAATGCAATGAAATATATGGTGTTAAACTTGCAGTAACGCAATTAAATATATGGTGTTAAAATTGCAGTAACGCACAGAACCCTATGGTGTTAAATGTGCAGTAGCACACAGAACTATATGGCGTTAAACTTGCAGTAAAGCAATCAAATATATGGCATTAAACTTGCAGTAAGGCAATGAAATATATGGTGTTAAAGTTGTAGTAACACAATGAAATATATGGCATTAAACTTGCAGTAAGGCAATGCCATATATGGCGTTAAAGTTGTAGTAACACAATGAAATATATGGCATTAAACTTGCAGTAATGCACAGAAATATATGGCTTTAAAGTTGCAGTAACCCAATTAAATATATGGAGTTAAACTTGCAGTAACACACAGAACTATATGGTGTTAAACTTGCAGTAACACAATAAAATATAAGGAGTTAAACTTGCAGTAACACACAGAACTATATGGTGTTAAACTTGCAGTAACACAATAAAATATAAGGAGTTAAACTTGCAGTAACGCACAGATCTATATCTGTAAAAATACAGTGTTAAGCGGTCACTACACTGACACTATCTGAAAAGTCCCTAGATACACACTAATTTAAAGATGATTGGTGGTCATCATTACACTACACTGACACTAACTAAACTCTCCCTAGATGCACACTAATGTAAAGATGAATGGTGGTCGTCACTACACAACACTGACACTGGGGGGCTTGTCCAGCCGCGGAGAGAGACGGACGTTTCTTCTCTAGCTCCGCTCTGCAAAGAGAGAAAAAACCGAATATAACCTTATAAATACAGTTATTCCCCTGCAACAAAGATCCTTTACAGGCTGCCTAAAGGTCCTCACCCCGCAGACAGCCCGAAGTTGTGTACCCCGGGGAACATCCCCGCCACGAGGAGAGGCAGACGGAGGCCCCATCCGGAGAGATAACAGGGAGTCCAGCAAACAAACAGTGATATCCGAAGACATCCTGGCTCCACGGATCACGGTAAGCCACGTTAAAGGCTTATTTAGTGCCCCAGCACAACACAACACGGGATCACTGATTTGAGACAGTTAAAAACGGCAAGACAAATCCTGTAATGGCTGCCTAACACACGCTTTCCTGCAGAACGGAGCTGTTCCCTGCAGATAGAGGGGTCTAAGATACTTCCACAAACCTTAAAACATGGGTAAAAATGACCATACCACCCCCACTACCAAAATCCCTAAAGAACCGACCACACAGACCTCCGGCATCATCCCCGCAATATTCCAGATGGCGGGAGGAGAAGGCCGCACAAGCACCGACATGGAGTTGGAATCTCCACCCGAGGCCTCTCCACAGGCATCTGCCCATCACAGCAGGCCAGCCCCAAGCGGATCCCCCACACAACCCCTCTGCCTAAGCGATCTTCAAACAATCGCAGCAGACATTAAAGCAACACTGTCTGCAGCTATAGCAGACCTAAAAACAGACATCCATGCAGTCTCCATGAGGATAAGCACAGTAGAGCAGACGACCTCCCGCCATTCAGACGCCATCAAGCAACTTAAAAAATCCACTGATATGAACCAAGCACATATTATTGATATCCACAGACATTTAGAGGACATTGACAATCGTGGTCGAAGACACAATATAAGTATCAGGGGCGTATCTGAAACAGTGGATCAACAACATATGGAACAAACAGTAATTGGGATTTTCAATGATCTCCTCGAGAGACCGGCTGACACTCCAATCGAACTGGAAAGGTTCCACAGGGCACTGAGGCCTAGAGGACGAGACACTGACCCACCCAGGGACATTATATGCTGTTTAGTGAACTTTCCATTAAAAGAAGCCATTCTCAGAAAAGCCAGAGACCGCAACAGAATACAATTCAATGGTACTGAAATAAAACTGTTTCAGGACCTCTAAAATATCACTCTGAATCACAGAAGAGCACTACGCCCTCTCCTGGATCAACTACGCACAAGAGGAATCCCTTATAGGTGGAAGTACCCCTTCTGTCTATCTGCCACATGGAGAGTTCACTCGGCTCATTTGAGAACACCAGACGACCTACAAGCCTTCTGCGACACCTTAAACATCCCCTACACTGAAGTTCCAGAATGGTACAGCTCATTCTCGATTGCCGAAGCATGGGTAGAAGTTTCCAACAATTCCACCCCAAGAGCCCAGAGGCACAGAGATAGACGTCGCAGAAACTCATCACATTCACCTC
Organism: Glandirana rugosa; assembly: GCA_018402905.1. Taxonomy (NCBI): domain Eukaryota; kingdom Metazoa; phylum Chordata; class Amphibia; order Anura; family Ranidae; genus Glandirana; species Glandirana rugosa. Next base: position 264,237 of record BLSH010271813.1, on the reverse strand, counting down.
ACCGCAATCCTAACCACAGAGAAGAAGCTTACAGAAGCCCAGGTTCCTCACCACCACGCAGAAGAGACCGAATTGATGCTTAAAAAAAAAAAAAAAAAAGAACATGAATCTGTAGCTGAACACCTTACAAACAGATAGGAAATGCTCAAAATCCAAGTGACTTTATTACCCCTTTTTTTTCTTTTTTTTTTTCTTCCTTCTCCTACTTCTAGCTCCCACCCCCCTTGTTATTCTTCTTGCTTTGTGTGCTCTACCCTCCTCGCCCTTTTTTCTTCTCTTTCTTCTATAGTGAAGAGAACCATCAAGGAGAAGAGGAGAATTACCAAAGAACCACCTAACCAGCAATCCTACAGCCTAAAATGGACTGGCTCTACACATACAGTAAGAGACTATACCCCACTCCATGCGTTTTTTTTTTTACTTTTTCCCCCTCCAGATTTTTCTGCAAATCCCTTATATGATACCCCCTCTCGTCTTCCTCAATGGGGTCTCATATTGAATCTTTATTCTTGCTATCACGAGCAGGTAATGGACAAAACATATATACAAACTGAACTCTTAAGGGAAACTATGAGTCAGAAGGGTATCGTACTTTCTCACCTCAATTGAAAACACCCCAATTAAATACAATAATTCCCTATCTTTAATTGCTAGGGAAACATCCTACTACCCCCTCAGATTCATAAAGAGATGAACATTAAACATTCTCCAGAGACTTTACTTTCCTCTGAATACAAAAATTGTCAAGCCTAAGACCCCTCTTAGCTTCTCTTTTTGCTCTGTTTAATTTTTTATTCTTTTTTGTTTAAATGACCACTAACTAAGTCAATAATATCAAAAAGTGGGTGAATATACCTCTACTCCCCACTAGATGGCGCCCAAGGCTAATGTAAAATCCTTCAAAAAGGTTTTCTATACGTTCCATATCTCAATATGTGGTTTAACCTGTTTCTACTCTTTTATGCAATTTTTTTTCAGCCTGAGTGTTTCCTAATTACACTTTTGTATGACTTGCCACTCTCGATGCAGCTGAGACCATGTCACATTTCTTCTATAACTGAAACAAATGGATTTCACCCTTCTATATAAGGTATTTGATTCCTCTGCAATAGGAGCGGTGAGTCATATAATTAATACTGAGCTCTTGCTGAACGGTTTATGGTTTACATGTTATTTAATGTTATACTCTGACAATATGTTACTGGCTGGGCTCCCGTCTTTCGGAAGGGGGCGGATCCATGGGTGAATGCAATATCTCTCAACTGGCGTGCGCTTGGATCTGCCCCTCCCCGGGGGCTGGGGCCGGGCCATGTCTTTAATAGGTGATTGCTTTAAACATGCATTCTTAGAGTTCTATACTTAAGATACAAGACACCAACCACTCTCTACACCTAAAAACACAATTAAATATTACCTTTATTAACAGCAGATGGATACCTGTCCTGAACAAACATTAAACTAACACACATAGAACATCCTTCCCACCTAATCAAAGAAAAATCCCTAACAACTTCTTTTCTTTTTGCCACGTTTCCATATACAGTCAAACATCTCAGATGCCCCTATTCTAGACTTCAATAGAAATTGTTAATCTAATTTACCCAAACAACATATTACCCTTTCTAAAACCATCATCTCACATACCACAATCACCTAACACACCACACATTTCCCCCACACACTATATACGAGTAACCTCTGTCCCAACCAGCCAAGACCCCAGATCACATTCTAAACACATTCTAAACAGCAAGCTCCAAACATGCAGGAATTATACCGTAAATCTCCTAAACTAGACTTTGCCCCCACACAGAGGGTTCCCCAAAGTCCCCTCTGACTATCCCGGCTTTCTTACTAAAGTATACATTTCTTGACAACCTAGGTAGGTGCTGCTGGCCAGCATACACCTCCGGATCAACTCTTCCAACCACCCAAACACCTTGTGGCTATTGGGTGTTCCTCATATCGTCCACCCTTCTGTTATAATAACATCCCTACCCCTCTATCCCCAAACATCCCACCAATTACCTACATCTACATCCCCATTCCCCGCGCTTCCAGACTGACCACACGCAAGACCCGCATACCTAATCCCTGAAATCTATCTTAAGATTGAAACATAATCCTATATTTATAATTCAACTAAAAGCCTATAACTATTTAATATAATTAATATATAATACATACCAATAAACAGAAACATCCAACTAATACAAATGCATCAACATAATTCAACGCATAAACCTCTTTCATTGAAATTAATATCAATAAATGCCAAAGGCCTAAACATTCCGGAAAAGAGATCTCTCCTTTTAAGAGAATGTCATAGACTAAAAGCCAATATCATCTTCATCCAAGAAACACACTTTCATGCAGAGAAAATTCCCAAACTCTCAGACAAAAAATACACGACAGCATTTCATGCCGCCAGCATCGAATCCAAAACAAAGGGAGTCTCCATACTGATCTCCAAAAATGTCAAGCTTAAAATTTCAGACTCCCTCAAAGATAATTTAGGAAGATATATATTTCTCAAAGGCACCTTCAACGAAAGACCCATTACACTTGCCAATGTCTATGCTCCAAATAGAAAACAAGTATCTTTCTTTAGACAAACCACTGATCTTTTGGCCACATTCCAGTCAGGAATTCTTATATTTGGAGGAGACTTCAATGTCCCACTCAATCCAGCCTTAGATACATCCACAGAAACATCAGCTATAACCTACAGAGCTCTCAGACAAATTAAACTACAACTACAGACCTTAACGTTACACGATAGTTGGAGAACATTAAATCCACAAGGAAGAGACTATACATTCTTTTCCCCCATACATCAAAAATACTCAAGAATAGATTACTTCTTCATCTCACAAACTGATCTCCCCCTTCTATATGATGCCTCGATAGAGTCCATGACACTATCAGATCATCATCCCATCTCCATATGCCTGCGCTTTCCTGATCACATCACCAGATCTAAAACCTGGAGACTCAATTCTGCCCTGCTCAACGACCTCAGCGAGACCAAATATATCTCCTCACGCTTAAGAGAATACTTCGCATTTAATGTTAAACCAGATATCCCTAATCTCACAGTGTGGGAAGCCCATAAATGCGTCATTAGGGGAGAGTTCCTAAAAATCGCCTCTAAAATGAAAAAAACACATCAAGCAAAAATTAACTCACTCTTATCCAAGATTAATTTACTAGAATCAGCACACAAAAGAAATCAAGCACAATCCACTTTACAAGAACTCACTAGCACAAGAAAAATACTTCTAGATTAACTTAATCTGAAAGTTAAGAGACAATATATCCTTAGACACAGAGTATACTACAAGCAAGGCAATAAAAGTGGCAGACTTTTTGCCAAAGCAGTCCAGAGTAAGAAATCTTCTGACACAATCCACCAGATCAGGGACAAACATGGATCACTACATACCTCTAACGAACAAATTGCCCAACAATTCAAAGAATACTACCAGACATTATACAATATACCCTCCAACCCCAAATGCCCCTCCAACTCAGAACACAGAAACCAACTCATAAAAAATTTCCTCTCAAAATATGGCTTCTCCCCAATAACAACGGAAATTTCAAAAAAGCTTGACACTCCCCTCTCCGAACAAGAATTTGAGACCACACTTAAAGACATGAAAACAGGTAAAGCCCCTGGACCAGACGGACTCCCTCTCCAGTATTATAAAACATTCTCAGACGCTCTTAAACCCCAGTACCTTTCAGCTTTCCGCTCATTTGAATCCGATACCCAAACTCCTCCCAACTTATTGGAAGCACATATAGCAGTCATCCCCAAAGAAGATAAAGACCCAACTTTAGTATCAAACTACCGATGTCGATGTAAATGTCGATGTAAAGATTTTCACGAAAATACTGGCTAATCGCTTAATTCCCCTCATCCCTTCCTTAACCACTTGCCGACCGCCAACCGCAGGTTGACGGCGACAAGGTGGTTCGTTATCGCAAATCGCCGTCATACGACGGCGGCTGCGATAACGCTCACTGTGTTCGGGGAGCTTCGGCGGCGTGGGCGAGGGACCGGGAGGGGCTTGTGTCACTCGCAATAGCGTCGGCGGCAGCATACTGCCGCTAAACGCTATTGCTTGGTGGAACAGCGGCAGTTGGACGCCAACCGCCAGCCGTTCACCAATTCCTTCCCTACTCCCCTTAATTCGCTAATCGGTCATAAAAGCACTTTTAGAAATGTAGCTGTAAATGTAGCTGTAGCCATCAAACTATGATTTCAACCCAGAAATAGAAGAAACCCCTACTGACGATATACACGAAGGTTATTCAACCCTCCTCAAACCCATAGCCTAAGTTTACTCGCCTTTCGACTTTCCATGACCCCAAATTCTCGCAGACTCTTACAAAATATTATGACCTCTCCCTCAGGCAGACCAGGTCC
>BLSH010271813.1:237336-250118 GCA_018402905.1 Glandirana rugosa | reverse complement strand
TAGTCACCCTACCATAACTGGATGGAAAGGGCATAGGTTTTCCCACACAATTAGTCTATTTGCAGACGATGTAATACTCATGCTCACAGACATAGAGAAATCCCTGGCTTCGGTACATGAATCCTTGAACCTGTTCAATCGAATTTCATATTATAAAGTAAATGATGCTAAGTCATATGTGCTGGGTTTGGGAGTTCCACCGCAGACCAAAAGGAAACTCACAAGCTCCTTTCCCTATATATGGAAAGACAATGGGATAAAGTACTTGGGTATAACATTGACGTCTAAACCAAATGACTTATTCAAGGAAAACTACATTCCGCTACTACAAGAACTCCCAACAAAGCTCAAAGCTATAGCTATGGGTGAATTATCTTGGTCAGGAAGGCTAGCTGCATTTAAAATGTCTATATTGCCGCAATTTTTATATATATTCAGAACGGTACCCATAACAGCACCCAAATCCTACTTTATTAAAGCACAAACCATGGTAAACCAGTTCCTTTGGAGGGGGAAAAAAGCAAGGTGCGCATTTAGTACCTTGATCAACACAAGAGAAGCTGGGGGAGTAGGGCTAACAAAACTGAAGGACTACCATGCAGCTGCAGTCCTAGCACAGATCAGAACTTGGTTTCAGCAACCCACTGATAACAAGTGGTTAGATCTGGAAAATTACCAGATACAAGGACACAACACTCACCGCTTCCTGGAGGCATACACACATACTAGTAACATGAATAAAACACTATCCCCTACAATAAAAGCCTCTATAGAAATGTGGCAAAGTCTATATGCAGCTCCATTATTAGATGGAAAAAAGACAACTATACCAATGTCACTGCATTGTATACCTTTATTGGTTCCCAACATCACAGTTACACCTTGGATACAACGAGGGATAGAGCAAATAGAAGACCTACTAGTAGGACCAGCTATCAAAACCTTTAGAGCACTACAACTAGAATTTGGTATACCCAGTTCTGAATACTACACATACATAAGAATGTATCACTTTATACAATCTAACACCAACACTTCAATAACTCTCCCATGGCAAATAGATCAATACTATAAATCGAGTGAATCCAAAACAAAAGGTATATCAATATTTTATAAAGCCCTAGATAATAAAAATGTTTTTACTAAAAACCAGCATATCAAGGCCTGGGAAAAAGATCTTAAATCGGAATTCACGATAGAACAATGGCAAAAAGCAATACAAATATCATATAAATCCACAAAAAGCGCCAACCTATGGGAACTACACCAAAAAATACTAATGAGATGGTACCTAACACCATATAGGATGTCCAAATTTAATCCTCAGATCTCTCCACTTTGTTGGAGAGGGTGTGGCAAAGTGGGTACTCTATTGCATACTTTATGGGAATGCCCAATGTTAAACACATTGTGGTCGGAGTGCTTCCATAAGCTGACCCAAGTCATAAAGTTTCCAGTACCACACTCACCGGCCCTAGCACTGTTGTCAATAGGGATAGATACGTTCCCTAGAGAACATAGGACAATCATATCACACTTATTGCTGAGTACAAGATTGACACTGGTCCGCCACTGGAGAGATAGAGTAGCTCCGACTATAGGAGAGGTGATTACAACTACCCAAACCCATGGCACATATGAAAGAGCATTTGCTTCCTCCCAAGGTAATTTTGCAGTGTGCGAAAGTAAATGGAAGCTATGGCATCTATGGTACAACGAAAATAGGCAACTTTAAGGATAAGAACCATTATATCTTGTGGAGCTTATAGCTAACGGGCAAAACCAATTTTATTTTATTTTTTTTCTTTTTCTTTCTTTCTTTTTGTTGTTCAGTTATAAACTTGTTCATTGTTTTGAGTTCATTCAATCTCTCAGCACCTCTTATACAATGTAGATAAACGGTTATACGAGAACAGCAGAGAACAACTTATCTAGCTGTAATATTATGATTATGAGGCCTATGGCTGTCCGGGTTGGCTGGGCTCCTCGCCTCTGGGCCACAGTATGTTCCCATGAGGGGTGGCTGGGAGGCGGGGGTCCGGCGATAGGGCGGACGGTAGGGCAACACGGAAATGGTTAAATGTAATGAAGAGGATGCAGATACAAGACAGTTTAAGCAAGTAGTAATGTACTTTCTTCATCGCAATTCTAAAACATGCTGTATTCTTGCAACTGAATGACTAATTAACCTGTATGCTATTCAAATACCAATAAAGAGATAATGTGAAAAAAAAAAAGGCACATATTAAAACAATAACATCCCACCACCCCTGACATTCTACACACATACATTGGGGAGTATTTTCTCCTAGAAGAATGTATGGTAAGACAAAAATACACACCCCAGTCGGACAGCATTGTAAAAACAAGCCACTTTTGATGGTCAAAATGCACAATAATTTAAGAAAATAGCTCTAGTAAAACATTTGTCATTAGCAAAATATCATTCCTTCTCCCACAAAAACCACAGCAACAAACCTGACCTCTCATTAGGCCAAATCAACACTCTCTACTGAAGTCCCTTATATAAGCTAGCACTGACACGTGCCCAATAGAAGTACACGCCGACCAGTATCTTTCAATCTGTCTTTTCAAAAGTATTTCACCTGAGAGGCTGTAATACCTAATAGTATTTGCTGTGTTAACCTTTGGCTATGTTCATCAGACCAGTATAACTCCAGGACAAAATTCTAAGTCAGTGGTTCTCAACCCTGTCCTCAAGTACCCCCAACAGGTCATGTTTTCAGTTTTTCTATTATTTGGCACAAGTGATTTGATCAGTTTCACTGCCTTTGTAATTACCACAGCTGTTTCATCTGAGGGAAATCCTGAAAGCATGACCTGTGTTGGGGCGCCTTGAAGACCGGAGTTTAGAAACACTGATCAAAGCAACAGTTTTCTAACCAGATGTACCTGTGCAATGTAAACCCTACAATTTGAAATGTCCAAGTCCCTGGCTGCAATGAGCTTCCAATTTAAAGTCCCAAAATAACTTGCTTACATTACAGACTATTTGGACAAGAGACTAATAAAATGTCAGCCTGTCTTCGGATTGTGGTGAGAAACCCACCAGGAGTTTATTATAAACAAGCAATAGCATATCCGGGACGTGAACCAGCAACCTTTTGGGTGCCAGATGGATTTGCTAGCCACTTAGCTAGTGAGCAGTGAGCACATGCGTTGTTCATCGCTGTGGTGTGAACCAGTCCTAAGTCCATAGCCATGCTCATTATCACAAGTAATATACAATAGATTGTGCTAAGTATTGGGAAATGTGCCTTTACACACACATGAACTATAATGGCAGCCCAGGGTTCACTATAGAGTTGGGCCATCATTTGCAGCTATAACAGCTTCACCGCTTCTGGGAAGGCTGTCCATAAGGTTTTGGAATGTGTCTATGGGAATGTTTGGCTATTCTTCCCGAAGTGCATTTGTGAGGTCAGGCACTGATGTTGGATGAGAAGGCCTGGCTCGCAGTCTCTGCTCTAATTCAGCCAAAAGGTGTTCTATCAGTTTGAGGAAAGGACTCTGTGCAGGCCAGTCAAGTTCCTCCATACCAACGTCCCTCATCCATGTCTTTATGGCCTTTGCTTTGTGCACTGGTGCGCAGTCATGTTGGATCAGGAAGGGGCCATCCACAAACTGTTCCCACAAAGTTGGCAGCATGAACTTGCCCAAAATGTCTTGCTGATGCTTTAAGTGTTCCCTTCACTGGAACTAAGGTGTCAAGCCCAATCCCTAAAAAACAACCCCACACCATAATCCCCCTCCACCAAATTATTTGGACCAGTGCACAAAGCAAGATCCATAAAGACATGGATGAGCGAGTTTGGGGTGGAGGAACTTGACTGGCCTGCACAGAGTTCTGATCTCAACCAGATAGAACACCTTTTGGCTGAATTAGAGCGGAGACTGTGAGCCAGGCCTTCTCATTCAACATCAGTGCCTGACTTCACAAATGCCTTTCTGGAAGAATGGCCAAATTCTCCCATCGACAAACATCCTAAACCTTATGGACAGCCTTCCCAGAAGAGTTGAAGCTGTTATAGCTGCAAAGGGTGGGCCAACTCAATATTGAACTCTATAGACTAAGACTCGGATGCCATTAAAGTTCATGTGCATGTAAAGGCAGGCATCCCCATTGCCAAGTATATCTGCCAAGATTTCCAATGGTGGTGGAACCCTCCTACACATAAATACTACATTTAGGTAAGGCCCTGAGTCATGTTTAACAACATAGAGAGGACAAACAACATCTCTACATGAAGCGACATGCTTGGGAATCAAACTCAGGACATCTGCAATGGTAGACAGAATTGCTACCTTTTAAACCACAGGGCTACTACATGTCAAGTCCTCCTACACATAAATACACAGATAATACATGTCTAGGAATATATAGGACTTACGTTGGTCAGGAGTTAATCCTAATGTCATCTGTGATTTTTGGTGGTTCTTGCTGCGTGAGCGTAGAATAGTAATGTTACCCTCAGATTTTTGGTAATGACATTTTTATTTCTGATGTTGGTACACACATCACATTTTTGGGGCTCAAATTAGGATCATTTGGAAAGAATAAAAAAAGGGACTAATTTTAAATTTCCATAAGCAATGGTATTGCTTGTGGTTTGTCAAGCCATCTGTGTGAGTTTGGGGAAATATTTTTGTGACATGGAAAGCAGCAAGTGAAAGTGACAGAAAAAATAAGTTATTTACAAAACATGAAGAGATTTCACATTCTAGCAAAAAAACAAAATAGATTATCAAAATTGCAACATTGTTGGCAGGGCAATTTCTTTTACAGAAAGATACATTTCTTCTCAACATCAAATTGATTTATTTGATAAAGTAACAATTATACCATTAGAATGAATGGCTGAAACTTGCATTTGGCAAAATAACTCTCATCTTCACTCCCAAAAAAGTGTGTAAAATAACTCTCATTTTGGTATTTACTATCTACTGAAGGAATTACTCCATGATAGTTATTTTGAGAGTTGTTTTGTGTCTGAGCATGCTCAGTTGTGCTTAGCTGTGCTCTGCACCTAGGAGTAAAGAGATAGGGAATGTATCTCTTCTCAGACTTTTTAAGATATTTCAGTGTAGAAATCAATTTTTCACACAGTTTAAAATCAGACTATCTTTAAACAATATACTGCATATTTTAGTACAATTTAGGGGATCAGATCATGCTCCAAACATTATTTCTATTTGCACTACTCCAGATCTGGGTTGGAGTAAGGAGTTGGCCATTATCTGTGACCTGGGAACAATAGTAAATTCCATTTTGGGAGTTATTTTCCACCAGCGCTATTGTGAATACCGTTTTAGCGCTATTTACCTCAAATCACGGTAATTTACAGTGAATCGTGGTAATTTTGCTGCTATTTTGCGGCAGCAATATAGTAAATGACCCCCAATTAATCCATACTATTCAAATGGCAAAATGTGCAATGAAGGGAAAACAAATGACAGATTTAGCAGTACTTTACATGAATTAACCAGTTCTCACCCAACCACATTTACTGCAGGCAGGCAGCATGGGCCAGCTGAATCACATACATATAGGTCATCCAGTTCTTCTGAATTAAGTGTGGATGCCCCCTTCTAATCTGCACTGTCACTGGTTACAGCATGATTTTGGCAGCAGGTGCTGTCCTGTGTAAACAAAGATCAGCAATCTGGCTGTTTATACCAGATCTGTTAGTAAAAGTGGCACATATTACACACATTCCACGTGTTAGGCCCACAATTAACCACTTCAGCCCTGGAAGGTTTACACCCCCTTCATGACCAAGACATTTTTTGCGATATTACACTGCATTATTTTAATTGACAATTGCGTGGTCATGTGACAATGTAAACAAAGAAAATTGATGTCCTTTTTTCCCACAAATAGAGTGTTCTTTTGGTGCTATTTGATCACCTCTGCAGTTTTTATTGTTTGCGCTATAAACAAAAAAAGACCAACAATCTTGAAAAAATACAATATTTCTTCATCAATTTAGACCAATATGTATTCTGCTACATATTTTTCATTAAAAAAATCCCAATAAGCGTATATTGATTGTTTTGCGCATAAGTTATAGCGTCTACAAACTTAGGGATATTTTTATGGAATTTTTGTTTTTGGAATTATAGCAGGACTGTGACATTGCGGCAGACAAGTCAGACACCAAGTGACACTTTTGACACTTTGTGGGAACCAGTGACACTAATACAGTGACCAGTGCTAAAAAATATGCACTGTCAGTGTACTAATGACACTGACAGGGAAGGGGTTAACATCAGGGGCAATCAAAGGGTTAAATGTGTCCCTAGGGAGTGCTTTTTAACTGCGTGGGGGATGCTTTAACTGTGGGAAGACAGAGATCCATGTTCCTGCTTAGGTAAAACATACAATCTCTGTCTTCCCTTGTCACAGAACTGTGATCTGCCTTGTTTACATAGGCAGACCGCCATTCTGCCTCTCTCAGGAATGATCGGATGGACCCAATGTCCTCCGGACCCACTGATTGGCTCCCCCTGTGCCCAATCACAGCGGGAGCTGGTGGCTAGCGCCAGACTCGGAAAAGCAAATTTCGCGCAGGAGAGCCGCCACCCCACAGTACATATATATGGGGCGGTTGGCAAGTGGATAATCCCTTGATTGCTCATTGATGTTAACCCCTTACCAGCCAGTGCCATTAATACAGTGTACAGTATTAAATATGATAATTGTATCAGTGTCACTATTGATGTCAGTGTTAGTTCATCAGTTAGTGTACCTCCCAGGGAGGGTCTGTTAGCATCAGATTGCCTACCACATTATCACAGTCCCGCTATAAGTTGCTGATCCTCTCCATTACCAATATAGTGTCATACTATTTCCAGTATATATAGCATTGTTTGAAGATGCTATAACATCCACACAAACCGCTTAATATAGACTTATTGGGATTTTTTTTTTTACCAAAGACATGCAATAGAATACATTTTCGCCTAAATATATGAAGAATTTTGATTTTTTTGTTTTTATTGGATATGTTTTATGACAGAAAGTAGAAAATATTTTTTTTCAAAATGTTCTGCTTTTTTTGCATTCATATAATAAAAAATAAAAAAAAAACACTGGTGATCAAATACCACCAAAAGAAAGCTCTATTTGTGTGAAAAAAATTATATAAATTTCATTTGCAAACAGTGTTGCTTGATCAAGCAATTGCCAGTTATATTAGCTCAGTGCCGAATAGCAAATAAGTCTCTGGTCATGAAGGGGGTAAAACCTTTCTAAGGTCAAGTGGTTAAGTTTGTGTTTAATAGCATAAAGTAAATACATACATAGATACCTGTTAAGCAGAGGACAAACTAGTATAGTTTGGACAAATGAAACGCAAACAACTGCAGTCCTTTATATAACACAGCTGGTGGGTGTGCTTTTTGAGTTTGGTGTGAAAGCTCCTCTTGAAAGGTATATTGATATATATGCATCACCAACACAATGTAGCTAGGTGTGCAAATGATATAGATTAACACATTATTTACCTAGCAACATGTTCTAAAAGACAAGCCACCCTAATAATGAATCCAAAACACAAACTAATAAAACTTATTGAGATAATACATAACACCTATACCGAGGTCTTGATCCTGAGACACAGTGGCTCTCTATTCTTTTCTATGCAATTAAACCAGAGCATATATATAAGCATATAGTAGAGTGATGTACATACCATATATGAAAATGTAAAAACAAAGCACCTAGGATGAGTTTTCATTTGCATAAGCAGCAACACATTTAGAAAATATGCTAAACATGTTGGTGTGGACCCCATTGAAAACTACCCCACCACAGGCCAGTCTATATGGGTATTATTGTGTTTGCCTATCTTTCACAACATAGTACCCTGGCCTAAAAGCAACTGGTCTCTCTTGATCACTAAAATCCCCCACAATGATAAGATTGCATACAAGTAGGGAAACCCCACCAATCTGCTTATTATGAAATGGCACCTCACATGTTGTTACTTCAGTAGCTGAAGGCCTCTGTCTATCTTGCTGCTGGGGTCTCATTCTTTATGAGGAAAAATATCCATCACCAAAATGCCATTTGGATAGATGTTCTCCATCATGGGAACCTAAAGCAAGATAAACTGTGTGCACATGCCAAGTTAAACCCTGCAGTATCTACTTAGTTTATTGTTAATAATGATTGTTTGCTGTTATGTTTATTACCTGGCTATTTCTATATTTCTTCATATGTCTTGTCCTTGACAGACTTTCTCCACGGGACTTTACCCTTGTTTGCCTGTAGTAGCAAACTGTTACATGGTGAGACAACTCACACATTTTTTATATGTTTAATGCTTTGTATATTTTTGTTCATCTTACATTGACTGTTTCTGTTCTAGTTCTTTACTTTAAGTTGCTCCATCAGAAAATCCTATCTATGCTGTTCCTCAATATTCCTACTCATGCTGACTACCTTGAAATGATCCTTCAATGGCTTCTATCCTGGATCCATCTCCTGGACCACTTAAGAATTGTGACAAGATAGATTCTTTTAACCCTTCCTTTGAAACACCCATCTGTCAAAAGTGTAGCTTGTTTTTGATGACTATTCAATGACTGTTATACAGCTGGGTTACTCCCTCTCACATCCAGGCACTCCTATGGACTGTTTCCTCTCCCAGCAGCACCGGCATTGTTGCTCTGTGCCTTGGTTCCCCACACAGGCAGGGGTCCCACCACAGACAGAATGGCAATGTCGCTTCCATCCAGCATGGACTGTAGCCATTCTCCTACCTCATAAGAGAGGGATATGCAGGGATATTATGCCCTGATTGCTGCAAAGGTTGCAAGCTGCTATCACCTACCAATAAAACTGCAATTGATGAGGCTATCCCTCAATACTGCAACTGAAACAAAAAATGCAGGCCCAGACACAAAGGGGTTGATTTACTAAAGCTTGAAATTGCAAACTTTGGTGCAGCTCCACACAGAATCAAGGTTTTATTGTCAAAGCTTGATTGAACAAGCTACGGTTAGAAGCTGATTGGCTAGCATGCACAGCTGCACCAGTTTTTGCACTTTCCAGCTTTAGTAAATCAACCCAAATACTCACTGAGCATAGGGCATAGGCACTGGTGCAAACACGATAATTGGGTATACAGCACAAAAAGTGTCATGTGTACATGTCTATGATGGACAGCAAAAATGTAATCAAGTCCAATTTGAGCATTCAGGATAACTTTCCACTGAACTCAAGGCACCAGATGCAGCACCTCTGAAGAGACTGAATTATCTTTAGGTGAACAGATATGAAGAACAGCAGGATGCAATCTTAGTGCAGAATAGTAATGTATTTATTGTGGTGAAAAGGCAAATGGCAATTCATACTGTGACAGTTAAGCCTCGTACACACGGTGCGAGGGTCGTATGACTGAATGGCCCAAATCGTATGTTGGCTGATGTATCTCGCGTACTGACCTGCACTAAGCGATCGTACAACCAAGCCAAACGTAGTGACCTGTTAGGAGCATGTAAAGAGTAAGTTCAGGTGCATGTGATTTGTGAATTAGGAACGTAGGTTTACACGAATGGACACTTCCGAGCGTTCGTGACTTCTGAGCATGCGTATTTTGACCAACTTGTCTGTACACACGATACAATGGTTGTACGACCGCTTGTTGTAGAGTTTTCTAGTTTGCTCATCCAACTTCTGATGTACGACCATCATACATCGGCTGTTCTAATCGCACGTACTAACGGTCGGATGATCGTACAACAAGCGGTTGTACGGCCGTTTTCATACAACCATTGCACCATATGTACGGGGCTTAAAATTCAGCCTCATCATGTAGTAAGTGCTTCCGGTGGACAGTCTCGCAACAACTGGGAACCTCAGACCAGGATAGACAGAAACACTGGGTGGATGGATAGATACACAAATAGGACCAAGAGAACACACCAGGGGTGCCAAACTAAGTGCAGCATTAAATGTACTGAGAAACGGTAGTAAATTGACAACTCACATAGGAAGAAGAGATGGCACTTTTTGTATGTAATCTGTGAGCAGGCAGTTCATGCATCTGGGATGGGAAGCCTCTTCCTAAAACTTTCAAATCCAGGCCAGGCGCACAAGTGAGAATTATGCCTTGGCAGATGGAAATATACCACAGCAAAGGCTTCTCTAAAAAAAACTCATATGAACAACATATGAAGGAACCATGTACAGCAAAACTGGAGTGCATACAGTGCTAGATAATCCACTATTCAATAAAGCCGAAGTCCATGAACCAATACTAGGCAATCAGTCAGGAAAATTAATGAAAAACCATATAAGTTTTATTAACCACTTGACCTCTGGAATATTTTTCCACAAATAGAGCTTTCCTTTGGCGGTATTTGATCACCTCTGTGTTGTTGTTTTTTTTGTGCTGTAAACAAAAAAAGACTGACATTTTTAAAAAAAAAACATTTTTTTACTTTTTGCTATGAAACATATCTAATTAAACAAGTAAAAATCGAATGTCTTCATAAGTTTAGGCCAATATGTATTGTACTACATATTTTTGGTAAACAATCCCAATAAGCATATATTGATTGGTTTGCACAAAAGTTATAACATCTACAAACTATGGGATATATTTATGGAATTTCTATGTTTTTTTTTTTTACTAGTAATGGCGGTGATCAGCAACTTATAGCAGGAATGTGATATTGAGGCAGACAAATCAGACATGAATTACACATTTTGGGTACCAGTGACACTAATACAGTGATCAGTGCTAAAAAATATGCACTGTCACTATACTAATAACATTGACTGGGAAGGGGTTAACATAAGGGGCATCAAAAGGTTAACTGTGTGCCTAGCCAGTGCTTGTGTACTGTGTGGGAGGTGCTTGCAGGAACAGAGGATCAATTCCTTCCCTACTGACAGAATGGCAATCTACCTTGTTTACATAGGCAGATAGCCAATCTGGCTCTCTACCTAAATATGGGTGAATGCTGGCAGATATTGAGTCCTCGGTACCCACAGATCAGCTCACGCTGTGTATAACCACAGTGGGAGTGGGTTCCCCCTATGTACACTTTGTTTATGTATGGGATCCCTAAGCCTTAGGAACTCAGAACCTCCCAGGTACTCAAAGCAAACCTTAGCCAGTTGTTGAATCTCTCACTTTTCACGCATCTTTTATTTGGTTTTCATGTGCATTGTCTCTTGGAATGTTAAAGGTCTTCATTCCCCAAATAAAAGAATGCAAATACTGTAATTTGACACCTCAAATGTTTACATACACATATAGCTTTGTTACAGAAGACACATTTAAAAGCAGATGACTACCATCAGATGCGTAAATTTTGGATGGGAGAAGT
The DNA here is from genome assembly GCA_018402905.1 of Glandirana rugosa. NCBI lineage: Eukaryota > Metazoa > Chordata > Amphibia > Anura > Ranidae > Glandirana > Glandirana rugosa. The sequence continues at coordinate 238,754 of BLSH010271813.1, read as the reverse complement.
CATAGGCTCTACTTCTGATGGGAGACAAGTCAGTGTGCTAACACTGTTCAACAATAACCTGCCGTACTCTTTAAAATTACATGAACATGACAGCTCAGGTGGCAGATTTAACTCTAACTAGCATGTTTGACTCGAACATTGGGGGGTTCACCTGTTCGGCACATCCCGAACATTATGGGGCATTTGCCGGAACTTAAAGCGCCCCATAATACATTCCAATGGCGGGGGAAATGCTGCCCGCTGATTGGCCAAAGCATGCACATGACCTGCATGCTTTAGCCAATCACAGAGAGCTCTGCTGTGAGCGATATGATTGGCTAAAGGCAGGGTGCCTTTAGCCAATTACTGCTCAGCAGCCTCAATCCACGCCCCACACTATATAAAGCCGATTGTACAGCGGCTCTATGTATGTGTGAATAACGTGGAGAGAGAGTGAGCTTAGCTAGTGACGTGCAGGCAGTTCAGTGTAGCTAGTGATTATTGTGAATAAAATATTAGCTATATAGATAGATAATAATAGATAGATAAAAAATTGACAGATACAGTAGATAGATAGATAGATAGATAGATAGATAGATAGATAGATAGATAGATAGATAGACAGATAGATAGATAGATAGATAGATAGATAGATAGATAGAGCGATCTACATATAGTCAGTTAGTACAGGCAGTTTAGTGTAGAGTGAAATACTGTATATACTGGATAGATACAAAAAATAGGGGGGGCTTTCAAGAGCGTGCCACCGTCCTAAGAGTATCATAATAAAAAGATAGAGGAGAACCTCTAGACAAGGGTGGACTTTTATGGGCACAACACAAAGCTAATAGAGAAGATATAATGTAAAATCACATTTTATTGATACAATTTCTTAAAATCAAGCAAATTAACTAAAAACTTGGATGTCCTGAAGATGGACAATGTTAGTTCTTTGAAGAACACTTCCTTTTTATTCTGTCGCTTTTCATATTGCCGCTATTGCTATCACATCTGCTATTCACACACATGTGTTCTGCAACAGAACAGATGTTATTCACACTTATCGTCTACACTATCGTTATCGCCGTTATACTTTTCGCTGTCTTATTTTTCCTTCACAAGAAGTTTCTTGATTGTAACAGGTAGAAGTCCTGTAGGTTCAAAAATCAATTAAACGAACTAAAATTCTTTAACATAGTTATTTTACACTAAAATGTAATATAGAAGAGATAATCGAAACACAACACGGGTATTTTCAGGTGGGAACAGATCTCCAAGAGGAGATAGAAAAATAATACTATGAGAATCCTGCCACCGTGCGAGAACTTTCGGGGGGGATAAAAAACATAGATAGGTCATATATGTCATAAAGTGAGATGTGATTTGACGGACATGATTGACTGATATACATCTAGCGAGATAGATAGATAGATAGATAG